>CAKNWU010031181.1:0-10687 GCA_932072015.1 Andricus quercustozae
TTTTAAAAATATTTTCAGGATAAAATAATTACTATTTATTTCCGTGTGGGATATATTCTGTAGAGAAAATATTTTGGGTAGGAAAAATATAACGGCATTAAACTCTGTGCAGGAAATATCATGTGTAGGAAAAATATAACAGTATTAAACAATAATTAATTCTTTGTAGAAAATATTTTGTGCAGGAACAAAAATAACAGTATTAAACAATACGAAAGAAATATTCTGTGTTTATAGACGTGGGGGTTTGAGGGCCTCCGCTCCCTGTGGTGTACATATATTTACATTCCATCCTTAATCTAACTTAACCGCGGCTTATATTCTAATGTTTCGCCTTACTTAAAATAATAACAATAATCTTAATTCTATAAATGAGCGATCTTCCAGGGCTTTCGTTTCCTCTTACTATGAGAATATATTTTCCACGATTTTGAAATTTTCTATTTACTGTCCTATAATAGGATTACCCGTTTGGCTCTGCCCTGTTCCCTTGCTTTCTCCTAATTCTTCCAATTTCTTCATCCACGTCACTCCCTGTCCATTACCATCCAAATTCCATCTTACACACTCATCCACACTCAACTGTCCATCTTGCTCTCCCGTACACCTCTCTAGCACACGTGCCCATGACTCCATTTCGTATCCACATACTCTGCACAGATTGTCCTCTTCATCCATCCAATATCTGCAAGCTCTCACTCCTTCTCCCATTCTAAACCGTCCCACCCTATTCCATTTGTCTTCCTTTCTTATTTTTTGCAAATATTCTGGTTTCGTCAACACTTTGACCATCATATACCATCTATTGTACCTCGAATCCATAATCTTTCTCCATCTCTCTTCTCCTCATCTTACTGATAGCTCTAATTCTATGTTCTGCCAATCCAAAGCCCCTTTTTGTATGTCACAAACCCTCCTCATTTTTTCATCTCTTCCTCCCATTTCGAATTTCCCTAATTGCCTCTCGTCTCCTTATTCCGAACTTCGTCCAAGCAAACTTGTGCTATTCTGTGCCCCTCTCCCCTTCTCAGCTTCTCTTCAAAGTTCCAGGCTCACTTAATTTGTCTAGTTACCATTTTTCCCTTTCTTATTCTTCCCTTAACGTGGATCTTGGGCAAATCCAACTAACCCCCATTACCCATCTCAGAAATCTCTCATGCATGCTTTCCACTTTCTTATGTTCCTTCCATCCCTAGACCTTCACTCCATAACATCACACCGTCCAAACCAACGCATCAAACAACCAAACCCACATTCTCCAATCGTCATTGAACCCTCTCTTTCCTATACCCCATACTTGGCTTATTACTTTACTCGCACACTCGATTCTTTTCCTCACCTGCACCTCGTTTTCCCCTCCTGCCTTAAACCAAAAAGCTAAGTAACAGAACTCCTCCACACTTTGCACTGTTTGTCCGTTCATCTTCCAAACGTAACCTATTTTGGTCTTTCTACTTCTGAAGCACATCAGCTTGGTCTTCCCTGCATTCACCGTCAGTTCATTTGTTTTCACATACTCTTCGAAAATTATCATCATTAAGTTCATCCTCTTCTCATCGTCTGCTAACAGAACTAAGTCGTTCGCGTATGCTAGAGAGTATAGTTTGCTATTACCCAAAATCGTTTCCCCTTTCCCTTTCTCCTTAAACTTCTCCTCTAAGTCTGCCAGCAGCATATTAAAGAGTAGCGGACTCAACGGACACCGTTGCCTTAGACCTTTTCCTGTCCAGGAAACCTCTATGGTCACATGAGCTCACATGAGGAGTGTCCAGATGCCTCATATATTGCTAGATTTCCTGGACGGAGATAGTATGTTGGTAATTGCCTGTATTCCTTTGAATCTTGTAGGTTCATCAAAATGTGTTTTCTTTGGGATTCCTTTGTTGCCATATAGGACGATTCTGCTCAAACATACGCTACTTCAGAGATATTTTTCAGAATAAATTGGTCTTTCGTTACTGTATGTAAATGGTAAATACTATAATCCAATATTTATAAAGGTGTTGGTTATTGTTATGATGAGGTCTTCAAAGCTGTTTTTTGGCCCGGAATCTGACAAGGCGAATCTCGGCGCGTAATCTTGGATGCCTGGAAATATCATCTCTAATTGCTCCAAAGTCCAAAGAGAAGGGTGATTTTCATACTTCGGGGCAGCGCAAATCATATCCAGCAGCTGATATTTTATTATATAGTTTTTCATTGATCACAGCTATCAGCTCTGTATCGTAAATAATCTGGTAGGCAATTTCAGACAGTTCTTCGTTTAAATCATCTTGTTTCTTCATGTTAGCCAGTATTTCGTGATGGATCTCATATAGCTTAGCGCGGACGACGCAGGTCTGTTTAGCCACAAGATAAGAGATGTAAGCGAAGGCATCTTTATGTTTCCTACTTGCATTTCATCCAGGTATGCGTCAAATTTGGTAACATCTAAGAACACCATTACCCTCAATGTTCTGGATCTACGCTTCATCAGTCCTAGGTGTTCTTCCGCACTAGCTGCAAATAGGAGGTTTTCGTGAGTTTACCTTTTGATATCCTGGCATATTTTTAGTTTTAAATGGGGGGTAGGAGGGTCGAACGCATTCCATTGGATTTAAAGGTTAATGTATTTTGAGCAAACTAATTCTCACTTTTTATTTCACAATTTTTATTGTTATTCTATTTGTCTGGTTAACTTGGAGGGTATGTTTTCAACTTCAACGTTTCTTCCACACTTAAGTAGATACTACCTGTTGCCTTTGACAGTGTACGCATAGAAGCTCATATGCGGGCTTCATGAAACATTTTCATTTTCGTCTTGTAGGGTCTCGAGTTCTTTATCCCGAGAGAAAGACGTGGGAGGTCTAGCCATTTCAGCAAAAACCAATTCGTATGGTGAAAAATTAGTAGCCTCGTGATCCGATGTATTATATGTAAACATGGCGAAAGACAGTAGTCTATTCCAATCATCATAATTGTTTGCATAGTGCTTAATATAGTCGGTCAATATGCTGTGACTTATCTCCAACGATCCATTGGCTTACGATCGATATCCAGACAGTACGTGATAAGCACTTGCAGATTTCATTGCGCAGGACGTGCCGCATGTGTGTAGTATTCTAGGATTCGACGGTATGTTTTTGTCCCACATTTGGGACCTCCTATGAGACAAGAATGATATTCCGTCAATATTTTATTTCGATTCTCTCAAGGGGAAACTTTGATTTTTCAAGGGCAAAGTGCGATGATAATATCGCCACCTCGAAAAACATACGTAAAAATTTCGATCATTTTATTTTGTGGCATGTTTCCTAGAAGATCGCCAGAGATAGTCACATGAGAAATTTGCTGGTTATCGCGTTTTAAGGTGCGACAAAGATTTTTAAGAGCTTCCATCAAATCGGTGCAATTTGACGCAATTGAGTGTCTTTGTTTCACAACAATAGAGTAGGTCTTGTAACGACCGTTGATGGTAAGCAAGACTTGTCCCTTTTTTGGGCATCATCTCCGAAAAGGAAGACGTCTATTCCCCTTGACTTCATTTTTGATTTCTTTTTGCATAAATCTTCTCTTATCTGATATTCTTGGTTATCCTTGTTTCTTGGAAATGAAGTTAAATCCGCTGCTGCTTGGCTTTCTGGTGCCGGGGGTGGGGGGGGGGGGGGGGGTCAACGACCGCCTAGAAGGTTATTTTTTGACAATAGAGGATTCGGTTACCTCTGGGACGTTCTGAAATCGTACGATACTCTCTCGTTCGATGACTTCAAAAGCAATTCTTGTATTATCTTTTTAAGAATTAAAACCATTTTGTTCCGAAACATGATCTTTTTATTTTTCTAGGAAGTTCCGTACTCGTGTGGAGAACTCATTATCATATTCACTGCGAAGATCGGGGGCTTCTTAGAGACTTATCAGGTGTATGGAAGCGCTGGATCATCGTCGCATATCGTAGCTGCTTAAATTTCCACGACGTTATTTGACCCGAACTGTACTTCAATTCCTGCCTTGACTTCTCCTTCTCCAGAGTCGTCACATACTCCATCAGCGTAGACGCCGACGATGGCTACCGCTGGTGTATGAAAACAAGAGTTCTCGGGTATCAAACACGGTACTGCAATCATATGGGATTTATTCTCATATATTGGGGGAATCGTTTGACGGAGGTTTGGTAAGACACTGTGGCTTCTCCTGGACACAGGCGCAGCAAAGTTGTTGGTAGTGGTGGTGCTTTAATAGCTGGAGGATGAACTACTTTGTATTTATATCTATTTGAGAAAAGTTCCTAGTGCTAAATAGCCCTATAAGGAACAGTTGATACATATTACAATTAGATGCGACGGCCATCGAGTTGAAGATTGAAATCAAAAATAGGTATTGAACAAGAGTAAAGAAATAAAGTATAATACACATAATTAGAAAAGGGCTATCAGCAGAATGGTACTATAAATATACATACGCAAATATACATACTTAACCCTTCGATGGCACACTTCCCGAAGCGTAACGTAGCTGGCACACTGGGGTCTTTTTGACCCCAAGCGATAAAGGCTTCCCGCAAAGAGCCAATTGGTTATTTTGAGTAGCTGAATTTTTTGCACACTCTTGGATAGTTACTTCAAAAAATGCTGTAGGTTATTCAGTTCAAAAGTTATTTTAAATATGAAAAAAAATTATTAAATTTAAAATATAGCGAAAAATGACTTTTTTGACGACAAAATTAATAACTTTTTTTCTTTTTTAATAACCGTATAAGTACTACTTTAAAATTTTGAAGGGATTTAAATAAGGTTCAACATGCCTGGAGTCTTTTTGACCCCAGTGTACCAGCGAAGGGTTGAAAGTAAATGCGCATTCATGCACACACTCATATATATTTTTAATTAGGAATTTAAGTGGTACCAATGTGTGATTTCGAGGTTAGGATTAGATGTGTTAAATAAGTAACCTTTCTTGTGTTGATATTTCATCTAACCTTGGTTTAGGTATATTACTTTCAACACGACCCCAGCACACTCTTTTAGCGATCCCGCTTTCACACAAATTCCGTGATTTTTTCCTTTTAATAGGAAGAACGTATAATTCATCTGAACCAGTTTCATAAACGGCCCCTGGAAATATTGTTCTGCCTTTGAACTTTGCAGCATGCAAAGGGGCAGCAGTCTTATGTGCAGTTACTTTGCTCGAAGGTCTCGTTCCTGCGACTGATAAATAATACTTCATAAAGTTGTGGATACGATGTGTATTTTTAACTTTCCCTTTTTAAACTCAAATTCGTAAGCGTAGTACTTGAGCCATTGATGACCACGAATCACGCTTGAACCTGGATTTCCGATGTAGTTCATCCAGTGAACTGGTTCATTATCGCATGCTAGGATGAAGTTATGGCCATACAAATATAGGCGGTTTGTTACGAAATAAAGTACTATAAGACATTCTTTTTTCCCGGGAAAATATCTCTTTTCGCAATCAATCATCATTTTGATAAAGTAGGCAATGGGCATATCCATTACCTCATGTTCTTGACTCAACATGACCCTAAGAGCATATTCTAAAGCATCGTTGGTCTGAATCTCTACTAATCATTTGCCGTAGGTATGCTACGTCAGTGCAATCCTGTGAAAGTGGCATTTATTGGGCTGAAGTTGTAAATTGGCTTTCCTTGTTTTCTCTAAAAGTCGAAAAGCTTTGAAGTCGTGTTCATTAAGGGTTTCAGAGCACTCCATAATCTAGGTAGATGAAAACTTTAGATCCTTGGATCTCCATTATGACGCTGTCCATGAGGTGCTGAAAAGTCAATCTTTCGTCTTTGATTCCCCTGGGCATCCTTAGGTATTCAAAATGCCCAAGGGCTGTTGAAAAATCTGTCTTGGCCCGGTCCTCGGGGTGCATTTCAATTTGGTGAAACCCACTTGCTAGTTCAAGCCCAGAGAGATATTGGGCCTGCTCCAATTGATCCAAAATATTAGTTTTGTTAGTTATACGGTTGGTTTCCGTCATAAATTCTTCATTTGATGGACTGTGGGACTTTGAATATGGGTATGTTATATTGTGACTTAGAACCTCTAGTGATTCCGCTGTCGTACTGGTTCCTTATTTGGGTCTGTTTCCCGAGGCACTATGGGCCAGAAACCACCAAATGTGGCAAAAATGCGATTTACGTGAAATTTGTATAACACTTAGTACAAAATGGTTTTCGGGGACGCTTATCTTGAATTGGACGTCAATAATTATAAATTAAAAATGGCGGATCCAATACGGCAAGAAAAATTACAACATTTTATACATTTGTCTGAAAGATGGTATATGGAAGATTTTGGGGTCGCTGATTCGAATTTGGTGTTAAAAATTACAAATTCAAAATGGCGGATCCAATATGGCAATTGTAGTCGCCATATTGGATCTGCTATTTTGAGATTGTAATTCTTGACGCCAAATTCGAACTCAACGACCACAAAATCCACCTTATAACAAGTTTCAGAAAAATATATAAAATGTGCACATTTTTGTCGCCATGTTGTATCCGCCATTATTAATATGTAATTTTTGACGCCAAATTCGAAATCAGCGACCCCAACAAACTACTGATACCAAATTTCAGACAAATATGTAAAAAAAATTATTTTGTCCGCCATAATGGATCCGCCGTTTTGAATTTGTATTTTTTACGTCAAATTTGAAATAAGCGACCCCGAAAACCCGCTTATATCAAGTTTCAGATAAATTTGACGTGAAATCGAATTTTGGCAACTTTTAGTGGTTCCTGTCCCATAGTGCAGTGCCGTTACCGTGCGTACGGCTCCATGCTTGCGCGCAGTTATTTGTGGCTTTTCATCAGAATAGAAAAGAGCGCAAGAAGGCGCACCACTAAGTCAGATAAGACATCCCAAGGAATCCATCGGTATGTTACTTTTCCAGATCTAAAATGATATGCGACGACATGGAATTTCTACAGCAGAAATTTGAGGAAATATATAGAGAATCAAGTTCCATTTTTCGACTTTGACTGGCTTTCGGCCTAAAATTGATATTCTGACCCACAGTGCGAGAGCAACGATATTACTTTTTAGCGATAACCCTGTCAACCGTTGTCGTGATTTTATGTTGAATCTAATTTGTGTAGCTTAATGTCTCGATTCGCAGATGAAATATCCACAGATACGTGAACGATCAATCGATATCGTATGAGCTAACCTTTGCTTTCCTCAAACCATCTGGATTGAAATCGGGCACGAAGGCTTTCATTTTAGCGTGTCAAGACGGTGTCTTTTCAACCTTTAGCATATCGTTGACACATTTTGAACCAAGACATTCTTAATAATAGCTACAGAGCGTATAATGCACACCTTGAGCACGTAGGACACATACTATCTAGTTTTCCAAATTATGCGGGATACTGATACTGATAGTTTAATTAAATAAAACAAGTAAAGGTTTGACCGATATAAGATATTTATATGTAGTACCATGTGTATATACTTATAAACTCAATCTATTAGAAAATGGCGATACTAAAAGTAAATCTAATATGTGGACAATAAGGATAAGGATAGAGAGATACATAAGGATAGAGGGTCCCTGTACCAAGGGTTTCTGCTGAATTTGGTTACAATAATTAATAATCAGGGATAGTCCAGGGATTGTCCCGAAGGAAGAACCAATAAGCGAAGGCGTCACAACCATGCCGAAAGTTGAATGGCACCTGGGCGAGGTGTCTCAAACGGTGACTCTGGGATACCAGGCGACCTCTCAAGTATGCAGCCTTATCCTTACATGCGGGACTCTACAAGGATAGACGAACCCTTTTCCCTAGCTGCTCATGGGAACCGCAATGATAACACCAAAAATAGTTGTTGTAAGTGCTGTTCAAAACAATCGAACGCGCAGGGCTCCCGACAATGGGTCGGACAACAATGCCGACTATCCTATAGTTGGGGGAGACAATCAAGACGGAGTCAATGCGATTGACCGGCAACATCTCATCACTTTCAAGTGGACGGATCGACTCAGGGACGACCTGCTGGAGTGCTATGATATCAGTATGGCCCATGAACGAAGCGTTTACATGGCGCGACTACATATTCTGTGGTGCCAGAAACATCCAGAGCTCTCGCATTTTTCGCATAAACGTCTGAGAAACCGTGCCGAGGAACTCCGAAAAAAGGTTAAATAAGCGGAGCGCCTGCTCAACCGCAGCCAGAAGAAGCCAGCAACAGAGAAAGGGAAGCAAAACTGAGACCAACCGCGAGCACGCATCCAATAGAGGAAGAGCGATGCTTCAGGAACTGGAGAAAAATCAAAATTCAGGTTTCTCTCAAGCCCAAAGATCTGGCTGAACTGGCTGACGAGCTCTGTAGAGATTTTTCCGAAGAGCCCTACTTCTGGACTATCTACTGTGGTGTGCATACTACAGCGAGAGCTTCGGCAGATGTAAACCGTAAAACAAAACCAACGATTGATCATAAGACCAAAAAAACGAATGCATCAACTCAGCACAAAGATAGGCTGGATAAAGCAGTACGCATCCCGCATTCAATGTGTGATTGACTACATAACATCTGGCAGGACTGTCACTGACCAGGTTCAACAGTTCGCGCGCGAACTGCGAATATGTTATCACACACTCAACAAGTAAAAGCTACTGACAATCAGGCAGCTCACTGTTGACAGAATACGAGTAGTATCTAACGTTAGGAGAAGTCTAGAGCGGAGAAAGAGGTGGGTCAGAGAAAATCAACAGTTTTTGTCTGACCCATCTCGTCTCTTCCGAGACCCTCCACTTACTGTCGTCCACCCGCCCACACCAGAGAAGGTCGAGGCATTTTGGAAAGAAGTCCACGAAGTCCAGCATCCACTTAAAGAATACTCAAAGAATATAAATAGCTTTAAGGGGCTGTGCAGTGCCTTCATAACACCTGTGGAGGAATGCCCACCTATCACTACCGAGGAGGTGACAAAAGTATTAAGAGGCATGAAGAACTATTCCGATCCGCGACCAGATGGTATCTAGACGTTCTGGTGGAAGAAGTTTCCTTCAACTCACTAGCATCTGGCTCGCATTTTCATCTCATATCTAAAGTTGGAAGAGCCTATTCCGGAGTGGTTGGTGGAAGGGCGCACAGTGCTCATGCCGAAGACGGGCAAATTAGCTGACCCTAAAAATTACAGGGCAATATCTTGCCTGAAAACACTGTATAAGAACTTCACAGCTCACCTAAATGGTAGAATTGTTCGGACAATTGAACCTGTGTGGCGAAAGATGTACGAACAACGCGGCTTAAAGAAAGGCGTAGCAGGATGTCGGGAGAACCTGCTCATCGATAGATATGTCTGTAAAGACGCAGCATCCGATTAGCGTTACATGTGGATGGCCTGGATTGATTACCGGAAAGCTTTTAGTTCAACCTCCCATAGACTTATCATCTGTCTGTTAGAAAGTCTGTTCATCCATACATCGTGACGTGCATAGAGAGATTAATGCCGCTTTGGAAAACCAGATTTACTATCCCATCTGGAAAACGTCGTGTGCTCACTAACAGCGTCACCTTTCAAACAGGTATGTTTCAGGGCGCCACCATGATCCTTCTCCTCTTTTGCCTAACATTGTTGCCACTATCTCTCGCACTTCGCCATTCCGAAGGGTGCCTCTGGGGCAAAACTGAAAATCGAAAGCATAAGATCACTCACGTATTTTACATGGATGATCTTAAGATCTATGCTAAAAATGAAGAGAAACTACATCCAGATCTAGACATTGCCAAAGAGTACACTCAAGAGATTGGAATGAAGTTCGGGTTAGAAAAATGTGCCAACGTTTATTTGAAGAAAGCAAAACCTAATGGCATACCATAGCCACATTCAGGACGTGAAATCTATAAAGGATACTCTCCGATGCAGATACAAACGTCTCATCCGACGGATTTGGTCTTCCGCACTGTCGGCGAGGAACAAAGCATCTGCGACAAACATGCTAGCCGTCCCGGTAGCACTCAATTCAGTTGGAGTGGTTCCATGGACGAAGGACGAGCTCAGATCCCTCGATATCGGGTCCCGGAAGGTTACGCAAATGAACATCAGCATTTTCTGCTTGCAGGTTGATGTTCTACCTTAAAAGCATAATCAGCTCTGAGAACGCATAATCGTATACAGATACATTCACACATTCTTTCTAGAATTATATTTAAAATGAATACATTTTTGTATTGGTCCATAAACGAACCATGTGATCAATAATTTGCTTCGTTTCACATTTTATGGCTATCAGTTTATTGGCTGAAACAGTCAATGTGGAATGCCTTCACCATAATCAGCTTAGTGTATCCACATTCAGCAATGTTTTACAAGTTCAGAATGCCGCTCGAAAAAAGAATACCACCAAATTTTACATGGAAGAAAGGTTTGTAGTTCTCAAAGTCTCTTTGAAAAATGTCTGATTTCTTAACCCCTCAGCTTGTCGATTTAATGGTTACCTTTTTTCTCTTATCATTATAATCAGCTCTAGAAACGAAATCAAATCATCCGAAAGATTATCAGACTTCTGTTTTTTATTTTTATTTTGTTCTTTATTTGGTTTAGTATACAGGTAGTCTTTACACATGGACATTAGCTCCACTTATATCGAGACATATATTATAACTTTTTGAATCTAGCCCGGATAGTGTATCTCAAATGTATCGTTTTTTGCATATGTATATACATTTTCATAGCC
>CAKNWU010031484.1:0-10432 GCA_932072015.1 Andricus quercustozae
TTAGCTACATAACATCAAATAAAAAATGCACTCCAAAAGTTAGGGCAATTGCCTTGAACGGCGAGTAAAATGGATTCAGCAAAATTCTACCTTTTCTACTCATCCTTCCCGCCTGTTCAACAAAACGTCACGTGCCGTTAAAAATTCGCCTAGCCGAGAAGAGATTCAAGTTTTCTGGGAAAAAGTATATGGAGATTCTTATCAGCTAAATGAAGACGCTTCAGATATATCACTCTTCCGTAACTTTTGCCAAAGGCAAAGGTTGCAGGCTCCAGAGGAAGAGTGTCCACAAATTACTGCTGAAGAAAGTTATCGCTAGAACTAAGAACTTTTCAGCGCCAGGGTGATAAAATCAACAACTTTTGGTGGAAGAAGTTCACATCTACGCATCAACATCTAGCTCGTATATTTACTACTTTCTTAAACGGAGAACAACACATTCGGCAGTGGCTAGTGGAAGGACGCACGGTATTGATCCCTAAGACCGAAGATTTTTCAAGTCCAGAGAACTACAGGCCCATAGCTTGTTTAAAAACCGGCTACAAGCTACTCACTGGCATCCTCAAAGAGAGAATATTAACATCTATCGAGCCGGTATGGAGTGTAATAGTTTAACAGCGTAGATGCAAGAGAGGGCTGGCAGATTGCAGGGCGAACCTGTTAATAGACTGGTATATTACTCAGGGATCGATCAGGTATCGACGCAATCTGTCCATGGATTGGATTGAATACCTTAAGGCATTCGATAACACGAACGATGAGCTACTTATTAAGCCCCTTGAGTGCCTGGAGGTGCATCCAAAAATAGTGAGATGCATAAAAGAGTTTATGCTCTTATGGCAGATGAGATTTGTCATAATATCTGACAAAAGACAAGTGACTATTAGGTATATCACATATAAGAGGGGGGTCTTCCAAAAAGACTCTCTAAGTCCGATACTTTTCTGCATCTCCCTCTTACCTCTATCTATTGTGCTCTGAAGCAAAAGCTCTGGATACATATGTGGCCCGCCGAACAGAAGAGAATATAAGGTCAACCACCTTTTATACATGGACGACCTTAAACTCCTTGCTTCCTTGAAGGAGGACCTTAACATCCTTGTGGAGGCGGTGAATAGGTACTCTAATGCGATTGGCATGAGCTTCGGGTTGGACTAGTGTGCCTGCGTCCACCTACATCAAGGAAGACTAGAAATTAAATCATCGCCGATGTTCAACTCATAGGCGGAAATACCATTCAAGCACACGCAAGATGATGAAAATTCATCGAAGTCATCATCCTAGATCTTCCGTAGCTCGAATATACCTCCCTCGAGATAAAGGGGGTAGAGGCTTGATAAGCTTGTAGTGTCTATATCGAAGAATGGTTCTGGCTACAGCCTGCTCAGTTCTAAATAGTGCAGATCCTCTTATGCGACTCGTACATCAACATGAAGTCGTCAATGCTGCGTCGTTTCTATACCGTGCCGCAGATAGGGCCGCAGAGGAGCTTGACCTCCCATTTGATTCAAGTGACACTACACATGGCCTAGCATCAGTAACACCATCGGTGCTCAAAAGTCGTCTACAGGAAGCAGAACACACGCTTCTACTAAGAGAACATGCTGACAAGCCCCTTCATGGTAAATTCTACGGCATCATACGTAGAGAAGAGTTCTCGATGGGTCTGTTCAACATGTTTCTCAAGTCTGCTGGATTGAGATCGGTGACTGAGGAATTTTTTTTGCCTGTCAAGACGGCGTTATAGACACCTTAGTTTACCGCGAGCGCATATTGAATCTACCTGTAGGTGATACCAACTGCCGAGCGTGCCATCAAGAGCCAGAAACACTTGGACATGTTCTTAGTGGATGCTCAAAGTATGCACGGTACGGGTACATAGAGCGAAACAATGCGGCTCTAAAAGTGTTATATTACCATCTTAGGCACTTCAACGGTGTTAATCTATTGCTCAGGGAGCACTCGAGTCCGTTGTGGAGAATGATCAGTGTAAGACCTACTGGAATTTATTATTTTGCTTCAATCAACGTATCAGTGCTACGAAGCCGGATATTATCCTCCAAGATCTGAAGACTAAGATAATTTACGTGATTGAATTCTCAGCACCGGCCGATGGTAATATCACAGCAAAGGAGGAAGAAAAACGGGAAATAATCGGCTGTCTTGGAGGTATAAAAGCTTCATTTCTTAGCCAACTCAACAAGATTCCGGCTTGCCCGTGTCAGGCTCATTCCATCGCGAACCGGATGCAAAAGGTTGTTCTTCTGGGATCACTTCATCTGGTCCGTCAACACTGTTCCTCATAACATTCTACAACGATTAGTAGCTCTAAAAAAGTATCCATAGTTGGAACCTTCATCGCCAACTGTCCCGTCTACCACGTAAGGTCATCCGCGGCTAGAGACCTAACTCCAAGGAACAGTGTTGCACGATGTTGTCTCGCGTAAATTTCCCGCTCTTGCTTACCTTCTAGGACAGAAGGAGCAGAAGTGAATGACGTACACGTTCCTGTTGTGTCGGGATTGATTGCTTTAAGGAACCATGATCGTAGCTTCCGGAGCATAAAACTTCTCATCGATAATTACTTTGTAAATAAATGTACGAGTCCGGAAAATTTCGCCGGAAGAGAAAGATTTTCCAAAGAAGTTTTAACAAGTGGTGCCGAAGTCCTGGCGGCAAATGAAAAAAAAGTTAGAGTATACATATCCGGCAGTTTTTGCAGCCTTTGTCTTGAGCTTTTCATGCACCTCATGCTGCAATCTTCACACTTGTCGGCAATCCCTATTTTGCGCACTTGTATCACACATAGCTATTATTTAACGGAATTAATTTAATTACCTCTTCAAGGACGTGTTCATATGAGGGTGGAGGCGAGTAAGGTATCGCTGAATTTTGAGAAACAAGACTGGATGCACCAGTAGTCTGCAGTTCGGAATACCCATCGGAATCTGTTGACATATTTGGTGGAAAATGAGGATCTTCAGATTCGACACTGCTGCCGCCGCTGCTGCCGCCACTACGCGACTTCGACAGTTTTGAAAACCGGAGCTTGAACGGCGCCAGCTTGAAAGCTTTTTTGCACCTGAAACATAGGTAATAAAAATTATAATTAACACAAATTGTTTCCAAGAGAATTGTCAAATAATTAAATTGGAAAGTGTGGTTAGCTCGCTCATCCCACTCTTTCAATTTGACTGAAATAGTAGTTTCTCATGTCCAGTCACATTTAACTGATTTTGCAGTAAAAAATGTTGTGAAATTTCAGTTACGTTAACTGGAACTTCAACTAACTTATTCTGCTGTGAAATTAGTAAAAAACTACTATTTCAGTGCATTTTCACAGAATGCGAATTTAGAGTATTCTAACAAATAAATGCGGATCCAATCAATTAATAAACCATTGTTCGAAATTCCGAGACAATTTTGTAATTTTCAGTGACGGTAACGTAAAATTTCAAGTAAAATGTTATCTTTTTGGTGAAATTATATTCACAAAAAATAAGTTTAAATTGATCAAATTATTAGGAAAGCATGGAAATTGATGTATGTTTTCTTTCAATCGTAAGGAAAGTTTAAGATCAAGTACTAACAATTTGTTCAATAACAAAAGGATACAGTTTTTTTCGAAATTGCATATTTTTCAAAGTCATAAAGATACATTGTACTTTTTTCGCAAGAGAGGAAATGAAGGGAGGGTAAGTGGAGGAAGTGAGGGGAAATTAGGCAGATGAAGTAGGGGGACTGAGCGGAAATAGGGGAAATGATTGGAGGTGAGGGAGGGTAGTGAGGGAAGTGATGGGAGGGCTTGTAGGGTAGTGTGGGAGAGTAGGCGAGGGAAAGTGATGGCTGGGAAAGGGATTTAGGGGAAAGGAAGTGTTAGATGGGAAGTGTGGAAAGGGGAACATAGTGAAGGAAGAAGTTGGTGAAGGGAGGGGAAGCGAAGCGTGAAGTGCAGGGAGGGGAAATAGGGAATGAAAAAGGAAAGTAGTGAGAGTAGGGAAGGGAAAGGACGGAATAAGTCGGCCTATTTTATCCAATTTTTCAAGTCACTATAGTGACTTTTCTTTCAATAAATTAACCCATGAGTTAACCACTATTGAATTCGGTTCTATAATTATTTAAATAATTTCTTAAATTCTTTTGAAATATTTTAGGGTATTCTAAAAGATTCATATACATTTATTTAACAGGGTTGTTGATAGAAAGAGATGAGACAGTGGCGGAGGTGGAGGGTATGTAGATACATAATAAATGATTTAATTAGTGGTTAATAAATTCGTTAACTTTCTCTGTCGTTATATTAATTTTAATATTATGTTATTCGTTATCTAAGATAATTTTCAATGATTTTAAGGAATTTAAAGGGATTTAACCAATTTTAGAGTATTTTTGAAATATCAAAGGATTTTTCAAGAGCTTTAAAATATTTCAAGGCGTTTCGAATGATTTCAAAGAGTTTAAATTATTTGATGGTGTCTTAAAAGACTTTACGGAATTTTGAAAAGATTTTAATAATTTTAAGGGATTCCAAAAGATTTGCAAGAGTTCAAGAGTTTTACAAAGTTTCAACGTATTTTAAAGGATTGGAAACATTATAGCGTATTTTAAAAGATGCCAAGGCATTAATTAATTCGAGGGAGTTAAAAATTTTTCATACGGATGTAGAGAATTTCTTAGAATTTCGGAAGCTATGGAACGATTTTGTTGGATATATAAGGTCAAAAGATATTTCAAAAGTTTTCAAGGGATTTCATGAGATTTCCGAGGATTTCAATGACTTTAAGGGATTTAAAAATATCACAATGTATTTTCATAAATTTTCCAGGATTTCAGGAAAGATAATTAGATTTCATAGAGTTTCACGCAATTTTATACTATTTTTATGGATTTCAAGGAATTTATTGACCGAAATAATGGGATTTCGTGGGGTTCTAAACATTTTTTTGCAATTCGTTTGAATTCATATTTAATTCACCTTGAACTTTCATTAATTTATCCTGAATTCTTTTAAATTCTTTTGAATTCTTTGGAATTCTCCTTAATTTTTCGAATTCATCTGAATTCTTCAAAATTCACTCAATTCCCATAAACTCATTTCAAAATTACTTAATCCAATAGTTTTTTAAAATATTTTTGAATTATTTTCAAATCGCAGAGTGTTAAAACCTCCGTCCTATACAATTTTCTAGATTTTCAAAAAAATGTTTTGGTGTATATATGAGCGCATTTGAAAAGAAATGCATCCCTGTCCATAATTTTAATGTATAATGACTGCAACGGATTTAACCCCTACGTGAGTTTGCACCCCCTCCCCCACAAAAATTTACGTATTTCTTAATTAGTTGGCACACAATTTTCTCTTGGTGTGACAAATCAATGTGGCACAAAATTTTAGCTTGATGCCGCATTTGGAGTTCTTCAAGGTCATGCAATCTAAACTTTGAATATTTTACTGAAGGGCTGGTGTGTATCCAGACCTCCCTCTCCCTGAGTTACACCTGCAATAGCTCTTAGATTCAAAGGATCATTGGTCACTTTTATAATAAACATTGTCAGTTTTGGTCACTTTTTCAGTTTAAACAGGTCGCTTTTTCACGTGTTCAAGTAAATTAGGCTGTGGCAACCCTAAGAATAATAAATTACAAATGCATAAATTTCAATTGCTATATTTAATTTATAAAATATGCTATATTATAGTAGATTGTACAACAAGCGGGATACAGCGTCGATTACCAACGAGCATGAAGTTTGCTACGTGAGCGTAGTGAGCGTGGCAAATCATGCGAGTTGGTGGTAATCGACGTATCCCGCTTGTTGCACGCGATGCTTTCCCCAATCACCGCGCCGGAACGAGCGACCACGTTCGTTCAAAAGAATCCAGTTGCGTTGCGCAGTTTCAGGGAGAAGGGGTGGATTGGGGAAGCGCATGGCATTACTTAGTTCTCTAGAGGACTACATGCCACATCACTTCGCTGTGACGTCACCAATCAAGTAGAGATCAACTAAGATTCTTCTGAAAGAACGTGTAAGTCGCAAGTTCCGGCGCGGGTATTGGGGACAAAATGTTACACAACTAGAACGTTGGTCTTTACATATTAATGTACAGGGAAAATATAAAATTAGTGAATGAAAAATGAGGGAAAAGCCAGTGAATTTTGAAACTGACGTTTTGCGGCAATCCTCATAAAGTCTACCGAGAAAGTTGGTCCTCTTGAAGAGTTCGAAATAAAGTTCATTTTGCATTTCTGATATTTCCAAATGTTTTTTGAGTATTTTAAAAATTCGATTTTTATTTGCAAAATAGGCGATTTCCCTTCTGACTCCTGGAGTGCTTATAGGGAATAATTTTGAAAGTCCCCGATTTCATAAGAAATTATTCCCATTTTCTTTTTTTTTAATTTTGGTGCTAGATCCTTAATTTCGTTTGGTCACAAAGATCCAAGTTTTTTCACCGAAATGAGCTTATAAATGCGTACTCCTGATACTACTTACCTAAATCAGTAGCGTATTTGGTCTTTTTATAATTAAATGTAAATTGACCGAAAATCCAGTTGTTTTTTATTCATTTTCAAATAGAAAATTTTACTAAGTTTTACAAAGCCTCTGCGTAGGTTCAGTACCTTTTTCCATTGAAAACCCAATAAAAAATGACTTAGAGTTTCAGTGAATTAAATAAACTTAAAAAAGATCATACAATGGCCCTATTTAAAACTTTTTTCCGAAGAAATAATCAATACGTTGGAAAACATTATTTTTCAGAAGGTATGTTCTTTCGGTTATTTGAATATAATATAGAAGAATTTTCCGGTAACATCCACACAGGTATCATTTGCCCGGCGACAGTGTCGTTGTCGTGGAAACGCATCGAATTCATCTGCACATCGACCTAGTGACCGAGTTTGAAACTAGCGACTGTCGTTTCTAGTTCTCGTGTTGCCTCTGAACCTGATCGCGATATTGTCATATTAAATTTTTCAGTATATTATAAATTATAAAGATTTTATGCAAAATAGAAATGGCGATTTTATCAGATAAAGAGAACAGAAGAGACTAAAGCGAAACTGAAGAATAAAAATATCAAATTTATATAAATACTTGAATGTCAAAAAAATAATAATTTGTGTAAAAACTAGGTAGTGACAAATTATTTTTATTATTATTATCATTATTTAATTAATATTGAATTATTAAAAAAATAAGGAGGCTCATTTTTCTCTCAGGCTTAAGATGGTTATAGTCCGATATGTCCATGGCATTTTTTTAGAGTTGGATTTTTTGGCTAGTCTGCATGTGGAAGTTTCAGTATATATCATCAGTCGCGAACGAATTTTTGCAATGCAAGCAAGTGATCTGATAAGATCACTATGCCTAATATGACCCCGGAACTCTAACGTGAAGACCGAGGGCCTAACCGTCTGAAACTTCTCCTTCCTAAATTATTATCTATATATATATAGGGTCGATAGGGGTACGTGTTTATAATTTTTCCAAAATTATCATTGGAATTTCTACTTTTAATCGTTTAATCGGTTAGTACCACTTTGAAATGGTCAACTTCCAAATCCATTTTCTCGAACCCGGATAACTTTTTTTGATAAAACTTTTTTGGTCTCAATTCAGAAACGCTTTAGTTTCAGAGTGGCTTTTGTTATTTTGCTTCCTCATAGAGGAAGCTTTGTAAAAGTAACATTTTTCAAACATTTTTTATTTATTTGATTAAACCTTCCTCTATTTAAAAATGTCTAATGCAATGTTGATGTGTGGATGTCACACTGTTTTGTGAACACGATAAATTGAAAACGGTTGCAGATAAATTGATGAAATTTGGAGGGCTTATTTTCACCACTAACATCTTGAAACTGAGCAAAGGATTTCTAAAAATATTTATTCAATTTTTTTTAGCACTCAATAACATTTTAAGAATCGGGTTTTTATAGTAAAATTTGTTTCATTAAGATAATTCAAAATTGATGCAACACTATAAAAGATTCCTTATTTTGAGAGGAATCGATTGACCAATAATATTAATACATTTTATCAAAGAGTAAGGAAGTTAGGGTCATTTATATTATATTAAAAATCGATTTTTATAGAAAAAATGTTCTCATTCTCAATATGTAAAGTTGATGTGAGAATAGAAAAGATATCTTGATCTGAAACGAATTGATTGACTTATTATTGTTACACCATTAAGCCATTTCCCTTTCGGGGTAGGCGTGAATGGCTCGATTGGAAATTAGTAGTGTGTGGATGGGTATATAGGTATAGGGTAGGTAGGTATATAGGTGTAAGGTATAGATATTTTAGATTGATCTAGAATTCTCGTGTTATTTATTTAAATGACACGTTCGTTCCGCATCACTGATCCGACCCAGGTTGCTGATCAATCTCTCTAGCGATCACCCCACGTGAAGAGCCTCACAAAGTTGTTATGTGTGGTTCTTTACTTGGGCCCATTAGTATCCAAGGTCTTTATTTCAGGCGTCATTCACTCTATTCACATTCTTTCTATAAAGTATTTGTTTCCAAACTTTTGTGTCCTGGCATACTACTCTAGCTTCCTTCACGTCCATGCATTTTTTCATGCAAGCTCTCGTGTTTTTATGGCTTCCTATGTCTCTTCGGATTAATGTCTCATTCACAGACTCTATCCATTCTTTCGGCAGCCTGCCTCTGGGCATTCTGCCATTTACTTTACTTTTATACCCTTGTTTGCTCAGTCATTCATCTTTCATTCTTTCAACATGTCCGAACCAACTTAACTGATTTCTTTCCCATAAGTCAACTAGAGTCTCTCCTGTGCCACATTCTTTGAACTTTATCTCGTTTCGAACTTTGTCCATCAGTGTTTTCCCGCATATTGTGCGCATTCAATAATTTCTTTAATTTTGAATGGTTACAATTTTAAGGTTCTAAATTTTCATGTTGAACGCTGAGTTTTATATTGCGCCCTTACGTAAGTTTTACTGTTTATTATTTCCCTTTTTTTTTAAATAATTTAATTTTAAAGGTCCACTATACAAACATTTTCCATTTTGAACTTGAAAATGACGGCGAATTTATCATTTGATATCAGAAAAATTGGTCTAGTCCATTTTAATATTAAGCTATAATTTGTTCATGTAATAAAAATTCAAAATTCTCGAATTTCAGAAGCTTAGACTTTAAAACATTTATTTTATTTTTAAATTTCAAATTGTCCAATTTTAATCGCTTCAAATTGAAAATTATAAAAATGAACCGATTTTTAAAATTCTTATGTGAAATTATTTAATTTTAAACATTTTGTAATTGTCCTATTTTCGACATTTTAATCTATAATCGTTCAATTTTGATATTCCCTAATTCGCAATAAAATTGGCAAATTTGGAAAGCTTTAAAGTAGAAATGATACAAATTAGAATATTTTCAAATAACTCTTTTTAGAAATGATGCAAGTTCAATTCTCATTCATTCTATTCGAAATATTGTCCTGTTTAAAAAAACAGTTTATCTGTTGTGTTACGTTTTCGATTCAAAATCGTTCAATATTTGTTTTGAATTTCAAGCGCTCTCAATTCGAAATTATTAATGATTATTTCAAAAACTCCTAAAAATTAAAAACTGGTTGACTAATGGATTTTTATATTGTTTATATTTTTAATACGTTGAAATGAAAATCCAAGGACGTGAGCGCACACCGCGCATGCGTGAATTTACTGCTATTAGGTAATTAAAATATAATTTTTAATCTATATTTTACAAAATAAAAGCAACAAATAAATGTAAATTACAGGAGATGAAAACTTTTTGTGCGTTTAGTAGAGAAAGCTGTTTTTGTTAAGACCACATTATATAATAAATAGTAAAGAAGTGGGACTAAAGAAGATTTGGTCTCCTAAGTGCACCTCAAGAACTTTTCAGGATAATCATTCGGTCTCTGTTCGTGCAGATGGATTTGAGGTCTAAAATCCAAATTACCAATTTGTCGACTCCCTTATTCTCCTTGAAATAGGAATTTATGAGCAACGACGAAAAATTAGTGCCAATACGAAGTCGCTTTTCTTGGCAAAATTTCAGACGTCATGGCTGCCAAGTTTTTTTCTTGAAAATGTAAAACAAGTAATGGAACGAGAGCCTATTGTCTTGTAATGTCCCCTGTGCTCGACTTCACTGCAATTTCCAGTGCAGGCAATTGAAACTTCCGTATTGCGAGTCAATTGTTATTTTTAAGTGCCGTTCCAGCTTTTCTGTTTCGGAAAGGATCTTCAGATTTAATGAGTGCTTTTATATCTGCATACATTATACTTACTGAGTCAATGTATATTTTTAATTTTAAACACCCCTTTGTACATATTTGAGTTTTCGAAAATTCTGATTGTTAATTCTTATTTTGGGAGCGTTTATTAATTACGCAAGGCTTTCTTATGGGGAGGGGGCCTGGAAAATCTAA
>CAKNWU010031493.1:0-11074 GCA_932072015.1 Andricus quercustozae
AGCATGGATAATATTCAACAACGTTTCGGTGCTCACACAGCACCCTTATCAAGGTAAGAAAACTTAGACCAGGTGGAAACAGCAACGAAACACGAGTCTACCTGAGAACTAAGTATGGGTCTAAAGGAAAATCCGTTATGAACATGATTGAACAGGAAATAAGAGAAAGTCAAGACTCATGAAAATCTATTGCTGAATGTAATCATACTAGAATAACTCTTGTTTAATTTATCCAAATCTGTTTTTAAACTAATAGAAATCTTATTTTGTGTTCCTCCACCCTAGTATTAAGAAGTCTGCCAGTCTGTCCCACATAAGCCATCTTACAGATCTTGCAAGTGATCTTGTAAACAACACCACCTTTTTCAAATTTGTTGTAATAGAGTCTTTGAGTATGAAATTAAAGTTTTGTTCTAAAAATTGTGTGGGAGTGTTAATAGTTGAAATAACTATTCTAAAAGGATAGCCCTCTTTATGAATCTTTCTCAAACCATTACATCTTGCAAGAACTGTGTCTTCGGTACTTATATCAGTCCATCTTATATCTTTTCCTAAAAGTCCTTTCTTTCTCCAATTGTCTAGAATCCTGAAAGTGTCTCTGCTTAATTGTTTCAACGGATGTTCACTCAAAAAATCAAAGTTATCACGATTGGAAAGCAAATCCTCCATATCCCTAATATGATCTGATTTCCTCATACAAACGGTAATATTGCCCTTATCAGCATTCATACAAATTATATCAGGGTTGTTTTTAAGGAAACCTTTCGTTACCATGAAACCTTCTGAAATTGTACGATCAATGCTACTAATGTGCTAACATTTCTTATCAACAAAGCTCTTTGACAAGTAAGATGACTTATGTGGGACAGACTGGCAGACTTGTTAATACTAGGGTGGAGGAACACAAAAGTGATGTTCGTTTGGGACGCTGTTGTAAGAGTGTTCTTGCTAGACATACGAGAGGGTTTGTTGATATTGACCATGAGTTTGACTGGGATAATGTTGAAATTTTATATAGTGAAAGTAATCAGAGAAAGAGAGAATTCATGGAAATGCTTTATATTAAAAAACAAAGTAAGATGTCTATTAGTTTAAAAACAGATTTGGATAAATTAAACAAGAGTTATTCTAGTATGATTAATTACATTTAGCAATAGATTTTCATGAGTCTTGACTTTCTTTTATTTCCTGTTTAATCATGTTCATAACGGATTTTCCTTTAGACCCATACTTAGTGCTCAGGTATACAGGATTTGCATTTATGCCCACATTTGGTTCTCGGGTATCCAGGAGGTAGACTCGTGTTTCGTTGCTGGTTCCACCTGGTCTAAGTTTTCTTACTTTGATAAGGTTGCTGTGTAAGCACCGAAACGTTGTTGAATATTATCCATGCTTATTTATTGTGATATCAAAGTAAGAAAAATAAAAAAGACAAAAGAAATAAAAAAGAGAAGGAAGGGGTTTTGGTGGGTTGCCTTCTCATTTTTCTTTCCTCTTTTTTTATTTTTGTCCAAAGAAAGAAAATTTTATTTTGTTTTTAGGAATTGCAATAGGAGCATTTTGTGGTGTTTTTCCAAATTTTATCGTAAGAATCATGGATTATTTTGAGGAATTTATACATTGACTTGAATGTTGGACATTAAATTTCATTTAGTAGAAACTGATAAAATTACTAATTTAACAGTCAGATACAATGCTACTAATTGCATTAGTAAAATTTCGACTAATTCGGATTTAGAGAGCAGATGACAAGGTTCAGTAATAAAAATTTTATGAGTTTAGTTAATATTTTTAGTCTGAATTGCCCTATCAATTAAGTATTTTGAACCAAGAAGTAAATTTTTTTATTAATATTGTCTTTATAAAGTCACTAAGTAATAAAACCGTGTTACTTGTTAACACTAAATTGTTGTATGATATTTTCCGGTCTTCTAAATCGTTCATATTTCAATATGAAAATTAAATTCTTAAGCCATAAAAATTGATTAAAAACTGTTTTGTTACCGGACGTTGTGAAAACTAGGTGATATTGAAAAAGTAATTATAAATCTGAAACTATAACTATAAAGAAAGTAGTCAGGGGCACGTTACCGAGCGACATTTACCCATATTTAATCGAATTTGTTTGATACGAAGTATAATAAAAATAATTGACAGATAAAATAATATTGCGGAGAAAATATGCTTACTAAAATCCTTCCGTTATGAAATTTCTTTCTCCAAACACAAGCGTATAATATTCCAGGGTCATCATATTGTCAAGTTTTTAGTTTTTACCCATATACTATGCTATGTGATAAGATAAGCAGTTTTCCAATATGAACATTTCTTTATAATATAATTCTTCAGCAAAAGCTTTGATCAACAAGGATGTTTGACATTATTGAAAAGAAGAATTATAATGCAAGTTCGTAATGATTGACGTTTTGAAATTCGCAACGGTGACATTTGACATGAATTTTCAAAAAATTTCATGTGAAAAGTGGGAGGTGGGAAATAGAAAATGGGAAGTGGGATGTGGGAAAGTTACGTAATCGCCTCCCTGAATAAAATTCATAAAATTCGTCGTTCCCAATTTTTGTAAAAATGTCAAAACTATACAAATGTTTTGCTAACATTTTATTGAAGCATTTATATTTTACGTTTTTATGTACTATATGATAAAGTAGTACTCGTATATACGATCCATTTTTATATAAGGTATCGTAAACTCTATAGAACTGGAAACATTTGAGAGTGGCCGTAGTTGAATTTTAAATTTAAAAAATTAATATATCTGAAGAAATAATAATTATCAAAGAATAAACTTAGGGGGACACAGTTTGAGTTTACAAGTTACAAAATTCATTTACGAACTTTTCGAAGAATTTTCATAGGATAAATTCTAGGTACAAGAATTCCGATTGTTTTTGAAATTACTCATCTATTAATAATTTGTATCATCTTTACAATTTCTATAATTTCAATTTAAAATAATAGTTTTGATGCTTCTTCATTTTTGAATGCTCACTCAGAAACTAGAAAAATTTGGCACTGACTGGTATTACGAAATTTTCTGTTAAATTAACCGGTCAAGCTTAGCGCTAGGGCTAGTAATATGGAATTTTGTGAGGCCTGAACCAGCCGGGAAAATTCTTACGGAAATATATTTATAATTTTGTTAGTTGACCAGATAAAAATAATTCAAAATGTATAGTTCTTAATGTTTTTTTAGAATTATTACATTTTTACGGAATTTGAACTCGTTCCATCTTTGAGGTTTCGAATTCCAAGTATCAAAATTTTTGCTCGATTGGACTCAAGCTTGGGCAAAGGGTTTATTGAAGAAATTTCGTCAGGACACATATTTCCCAAAATGGAAATTGCAGGTAAAAAATTGAATTTTGATGAATTTGAGGGTTCTGTTTTTTTTTTTACTGAAAAGAAAGCTTAGGTTTTTTTCCTTTAGTTTGACAAATCAATTTTTTAGTATTTGTTCGTAAAAATAAGCATTATGTAGCATTTTTATTGGTATTAGGAGAGCCACTAAGCACTGAAAAGGATGGTATCCGCACAACACTTACGGTAGGCTTATTTTTACAAATAAATAATATATATATATTTATTACCTTGAAGGTATTTAAAGGAAAAAAACTAAGTTTTCTTTTCGAACTAAAAAATAAAAGTATAATTAATAATTGATTGTTGATCTAAATTTTTGTCAAGTCTTTTTTTTTTAAATGCTTATGAAAAATGGAAATGTTATGAAAAGATTAACGAAAGTGTAAGGGGAAAAAATTATTAATAACCAAAGTAAATGGTAGCTTAGAAATAATTCCCCATATATAAAGGGCTCCTTATTTTTTATTTTTGGATTATCAAAAGATTGATAAATTAATTTAATAAAAATTGATTAAGTACAATTTTTAATACTCTAAATTCAGAAGAGGGCTGATGGTTTGGTTTTGTAATTAAGTATTCAATCTTAAATTGAACAATTTTTCAGTCTTAAAAGTGTCAATTTTAATTGTTGTGAGATGGAAAAATTTTTGTTGACCGGATAAAGATCAGAATTTTTTTATTTTGTTTGTAGAGAATGCCCTAAAATATTTGTATTGCAAATTTGACAGCTAATAACAAATTTTTCGTACGCGAATCATAATTGCTAGTTATTAATAAAATCAATAATATAAATTGAAATAAAATTTTAAAAACTGTCAATGACTGTGAATGGAAACCATTACAGTTCTTACTCACATTATATAGATATAAATCCATGTATAAAACTGTTCTACGAGAGCGTTAGTCTCATCTATCACTGAGCTGACCGTAAAATCCTAAAGGCTGAAATATAACCGTGGTTTTATCGGTTCCAATTTCCAACCAGAAATCTAAAGTTCCGCGAAATTGACATTATTTTATACAACTTTCAATGTCATCTATCATAAAGCACTATAAAATGATCCAATCTCGTAAGTTTTCTTAAAAGATATTCTACTTTCAAAATAAAGTTTTATGGCAGACATATTCATAATTCCAAAAACGAATTTATTTTGAAAACAAAATCCACTTTAAATTATGCAGACTGCTACTATTTAACTTTTGAGATGTAAAGTTCGTTATTTCTTTATTTTAAAAATTTGGCGAAAATGCAATGATATTGTTCGAAAAATCAACAATACTATAAATTTCTTAAAAATTCCACCATTGACTGAAATTATTTTTGTTTTCTTTTCTGTTATTTGCGGTAACTACGTCATGAAAATATATTCAAAATTTATTTTAAAATTGATTTCACTCAGATATCAGAGATATGTATATTTGTCAGCTATTACTTTTAAAAACAACATTCCTAAATCGAGTCTTTTGAATTTTGTCAAAAAAATTTAATATTTTAATCATTGTTCTTTGAATTTTCGATTATTTTGCAAATCGAAATTACCAAATGAGGAATTTAAATTCTATACATTTACTTCTTGAAGAGAAACTTTAAATTGTTAATGTTTCTATAATAATAAAGGCAAAAATATTCTGTCCTTAACGTTTTTACTCAATGTTTCAAAAATATCAAAAAAAATTCTATTCATAACCCCTCTTGACCATATTAAATGAGGTATATATATATTGATCTATTAATACAGATTAGGAGTTATCTGCCCCATCAGTTTAGTAAATCGTAACTTCCAAGTGAGTAATTCTGTTTGATGATAAAATTTATTTCTTAATACTTCTGAACATTATCGATAAAGGATGAAATTTTAATTGTAAAAGTCTTTAAATATTGGAAAATAATAATAAATAATATCTTGGTTTGCGAAATGTATAGATTATAAGTAACGATACAAAATTTTTCTGTACCGGTACCCAAAAAATTACCGACAACGACCATTTAAAAAAAAAAGTAAATTTCTGAAAATTTTTAAATAAAACTTTAAAGTTTTTTAAAGAGTTTCAAAGTTCTAAAATAATGCATTATTTTCTCAAGTCTCCAAGGCAAATTTTAAGTTCATTTTTTTTCTTTAAAAAGATTTCAAAAAGATTTCATAGAATTTCGGAAAAGAATCTAGAAGATTTCAAAGCGAATTTTTTTAATTTTACGACATTTTTAACAATTTTACGGAAAATTCGAATCATTTTAATAGATATTTAGAGTTAAAAAAAAAAAATTTTAATAAAAAGTTTCAACAATTTTAAGACAAAATGTAAACTTTTGAAGATTGCAAAATAAAATTTTGAAGTTGTTTAAAGATTTTAAAAGTTTCTAAGATAATAACAAAAATTCTTAAGATTCCTAGGAATATTTAAAGTGATTCTTTTTTTTATTTAATATGCAGAGAATGTTTGAAAAGATGATGAAATATTACCAAAATTTCCGAAATTGTCAAAAATGAATACCAAAGATTTAAAAAGAATTTTAGGAATAATTCGAGTGAGTTAAAAAGATATCTAGGAATTTTTGAAATGTTGAAGAAATTAAGAATATTTTAAAACTTTGAAATATTTCCAAAGATTTATAAAATATTCTTAAAATTTTTCAAAACGTCAGAAAGTCTTAAATATCCTTAGAAATCTGTGAAATACTTTGGAAACCTTGAAGCTTTAATAAAATCCTTTAAGCCTTTTGAAATCCCTTAAAACCTTTGGAATCACTAAGAATTCCTTAAATTTTGATTTTATTTATTTTTTAAAGTTTTATTGAAATCCCTTGAAATCTTTGAGATTCCAACAAATTTTTATTTTCCTTGAAAATCTTTAAAAATTCTTCTTCCTTCCCATAAAATCCCTTGAAATATTTTCGTTGGAAATCCTTAAAACCCATTAAAATAAGTAAAAGCAAACCCAAAACTGTTTTTACTCTCTTCGACCGATCTAATTTTCAATAAATATTTCCGGAAATGTTCTGAAGTATTGATTGAATTCCCAATCTTCAGTATGCAAAACATTGACAGACAATATAGCAAATCCAAAACTGCTTTTCCTTTCTTTGGCCGTTTTAATTTTCAATACATATTTGCGGAAATTTTCTGAAATATTGATTGAATTCCCAATCTTCAGTATGAAAAACAGTATACAAAAGCAAATCCGAAACTGTTTTTCCTTTTTTCGACCATTTTAATTTTCAATAAATATTTGTGGAAATTTTCTGAAATATTGATTGAATTTCAAATCTTCAGTATGCAAAACAATCCCATACAAAAGAAAATCCAAAACTATTTTTACTTTCTTCGACCGTTTTAATTTTCAATTAATATTTGTGGAAATTTTCTAAACTATTAATTGAATTGCCAATCTTCAGTATGCAAAACAATGCCATACAAAAGCAAAGCCAAAACTGTTTTTCCCTTCTTCGACGGTTTTAATTTTTAATAAATATTTGCGGAAATTTTCTGAAATATTGATTGAATTCCCAATCTTCAGTATGCAAAATATTGCCACACAATAGCAAATCCAAAACTGTTTTTCCTTTTGTCGACCATTTTAATTTTCAATACATATTTGCGGAAATTTTCAGAAATATTGATTGAATTCCCAGTCTTCAGTATGCAAAAAATTGTCATACAAAAGCAAATCCAAAACTGTTTTTCCTTTCTTCGACCGTTTTAATTTTCAATAAATATTTGCGGAAATTTTCTGAAATATTGATTGAATTCCTAATCTTCAGTATGCAAAAAAATCCCAGACAAAAGCAAATCCAACACTGTTTTTCCTTTCTTCGACCGTGGGGTTGGCAATATGTAGGGTCCTTGCTTAAAATATGGAAATATCTAGTGAACTAAAAAAAGGTTTGAATAATTTTTCAAATATAAGACGATTTTGTCTGTTATAAAACTCTTTGTATGAATGATTTTATACTTTCATTAAGCTGACTCTGCAGAGCAGAATAAACCGTTTTTCAAATGAAGAAGTGCTCTTGAGCAGAATCGAGTTTTTAGAGATTGTCCTTTAAGCATTGATCGTACGTCGTGCGTAATAACAATTACAAAGTGCTTAATGGAGAATAGCAAGGCAAACAATGGCTCGCTCGCAAGGTTGAATTCGCAGCAAACCCGGGCAAACTTTTTCTAGTCTGCGAATAAATGGCTCTGTTGGTTCAACTCAGTGAAAAACAGCCAACTTGGGTATATGATTTCACCTCGCGAATTTATCTCTTTCGAGATAGGTATTTTTCCACAATTGTCTATCTCCCTTCTTTCCCTCCGCTTTCACAGAAAAGGGACTTCGTATTGTTCACACATATATGTATAGAGACATTCAATCACTTTACGCTTTTGTATTGATTTGTTCAACCTTTTTTAACCATATCGTACACAGATACTCAATATGCACAAAAACCCGTACCAATGTGCCTTCAATATTGTCCTGGAAGTCCAGTCGTAACCTACAAGTGTAATACAGTACATCCGATCAATTTTCTATCGCTGACCGCGTATAAATATACATTCAATCAGATAAGAGTCCCTATAGTTCTTTCAGATTTATTCTGGACGGACTCAAATATCGTCTATTTTTATCTCGTGATGATTTTGAGGGGAAACATTTCCGATACTTTTAACGTTATCATTGTTTGGCAACTGTTTTTAGGTTTTTGGGTTATTGTGAAGGTAAAACGACAAGTTTTCCGTTAAAAAGTAGGTCAGAGTCTTTTAGGAAAAGCACTATTCATGTTTTATTAATTAATACTTCTTCAGATTCATTGTTACTCTTAAAATCTTTTAAACCCTTTCGAACCTTTAAACATTTCTTAAAATGCCTTGAAATATTCTTAAAGCGCATTTTATTCGATAAATTTCGCTGAAACGGGATACCCAGTATTCCGCGAAACCCATTGCAAACATTTGATAAATCGTTCAAATCTCTCTAAATCGATTAAATCGTTCAAAAATTGGTTGCAATCCATAAAAATTCTGTGAACCCTCTTAAACTCCTTTCATAGCCCATGAAATCTCAAAATACTTTAGGAAATCCCTTGAAATATTCTTGAAGCACTTCGGAAATCACTAAAATATTTCGAAGGCTTTGAAATTCTTTAAAATCTATTTAAAGGTTTTTGGTATGTCCTGAAATATTTTGAAACTCATTTAAAATGCATTAAATCTAATCAAATCTTTTAAAATCACTTGACATCTTTTTAAATCGATTACAAATTATAGATATGTTGTGAAAGTCTTTGAAATATTTTACAATTATTTAGAGTCTCTAGAAATGATTTGAAAACGTTTGAAGTCTTTTTAATCCCCCTGAAAGCCCATAACATGATTTGTAATCTCTAAAATTGGTCTAAAATTGCTTTTAATCCTTTGAAATCGCTCGAAATCTCTTCAAATCTGTTAAAATCACTTGAAATAATTAGAAATCCCTTCAAATATTTCGAAAATGTTGAAATAGTTTGAACATTGAAAAACCCAAATATATGTTCTAAAATCCTTGGAAATGTTTCCGCTCGCTTTTCGCGTGCTTTTTGTCTAGCTACTTTTTCTGTTATGAAAATGCTTTATCGTTGGTTTTCAAGTTATTCATTTTGCATTTCAGATTAAAATGGTTGAATTTTAAAAATCGTGATGCAGTATTTGAGAGTTAATTAACGACGTAGTATTAAGATCCTAATTTAAGAATACTTCAATTTGCAAAGAACTTTTCAATTAGTATTAGTCTAATTAGTAATATTTAAAATTCTTTAATTTCAAACAGTGGAAATGATAGTAATTTTTTTCTCATAGAAATCACATTTTTTAGTTAATATATTTATCATGATTAAAATTTCTATAATTTCACTTCAAAATTATAGGTTTTAATGCGCAATTCTAAAAAAGTTTAATTTCTGAGGCCTTGTAACTAAAGTGTTTTTGCTTTAAATTCAAAATTTCACAATGTTGAAGCTGTAAATCCAAATATTGAAAATGTTTCAATTTTAGTCAGTTTTAATTTGGTTAAGAAACAATAAATAAATTGGGAAAATAAAATTTCAAATTTAAGCCATCAAAATAGGAAGATTTTAGAACCAGTTATTGAAAATTCAATTCTTTTTTATTTTAAAATGTTCTAAAGTATTGATCATTTCAAACTCAACTTTTAAAAAACTCATTTTAACTATTGGAATCATATACATCGTATATGATTCCAATAAATAAATCATATTTTATATTCTTTTTTTTTAATTTTTAAACTTCAATTTAAGATCTTAAATGTGTACAATTTTTAGTTGTAGACTTAAAAAAGTAATTGATTTAAAATTGAAGAATATTTCAATGAAAAATTGCAGGTATGAATAATAATTCTAAAGGAATTGTTACAAATTGAACGATTTGAAATTGAAAAGTTAAAAAGTTAATTGAATAGTTTTTTCAATTTTGAATGTTTACAATTTTATAGTTGGGAATTTTCAAGTTAAACCCTACATTTTAAAACTTTCTCTTTTATATGCAAGTTTCAGTTTTGCAATTAAAATTTAAATGGGTAAATTTTGAAAATTGTAATCAACAATTTGAAAATTTTCAGGTTTAAACAAATTTTAATGCACATAAAATAAAGAATTTAAAAAAAATATTTTTAATCTTTCCTATTTAAAATTGCTTTCTGTTTTGAAAGTTTTTCTAGAATAATTTAATTTTAAAGGTCTATAGCAAACTTTTTCATTTTGAACGGGGAAAATGACGGTGGATTTATTTTTTTATTTTGGAAAAATGTGTCCAATCAAGTATATTGTTTAAGTTATAATTTTTTGAATGCAATAACAATTGCAAATTCCAGTATTTCAGAAGCTTTGCCTTTGAAACATTCAATTTAGTTTTTAATTTCAAAATGTCAAATTTTAATCGCTTCGAATTGAAAATGATTTAAGTTCAACAGTTTCTAATTTAAAATTATTTAATTTTGAACGCTTTTAATTAGAAATAATAAATTTTAAATTCCTTTGAACTTCAAATGAGCCAATTTTTCAAATTAGAATCTGAAAATATTCAATTTTCAACGTTTTGAAATTGTCCTATTTTCGAAATTTTATGTGAAATCATTTAATTTCGAAATAATTCCATTGAAAACAAACTTCTTCAATTTGGAAAGCTTTCAATTAGATATGATACAATTTTAACTCCTTTCTAATACAATTGTCCGAATTTTTAAAGTTTATTCTGAAATTGTTCAATTTTCAGATATTTTGTTTAAAAAAATTTCAATTTCAAACACTTTTAATTTCAAATTATCCAAGTTTATTAGCTTGTATTTATAAATGATACAACCTCAGGTCCTTTTTAGTTCATTCAAAATATTGTTCTTTTGGGTGGTCCAAATTTATAACTGTAAAAAGTCGAAATTTTCGAATTTTTTTTTAAATCGTTCAACATTAACAGGTGCCCCGGGCTTTTGGAATTAACATGGGGTTTTAATGTGAAAAACTCGGTTTTCGAAAAAATTGAAAAAAAGTACTTGTTATTAACTTTTTGCAAATTAAAGTTTGTTCACTTCTTAAGGAATGTTCAATGACCAATTTCCACCCAATAACTTCTAATTTTGCTCCCGCCCCCCTCAACTCTCGTGTATTGTGTCCGGAAAATCCCCCCAAAAATAGAAAATAGCAGTCTTATGTCAAATTCATACT
>CAKNWU010031719.1:0-13863 GCA_932072015.1 Andricus quercustozae
AGCTCGCTGCCATGTGGCCGAAGCCTAGGCAGCGGTAGCATCTTACGACCTGCGCCTTCTCATGCACACGGCAGGACATCCACCCCACCTTCAGGTGTCCTGCGTGTAACAGTTGTTTCGCCTCTTCCTCTGTCACTTTCACGAATGCCTTCAGCGTTCCCCTTAAGGCCCTTTTCGTGAGAGTGACTCTTATCTGTTTAGGTGATGCTGCCCCCTTTTCTGACGGCAGCTCTAATAGCAGCGGACAGCTTTAATCTACCATCCGCTGCAGTCCCTAATTCCACAAGGACATCACCGTTCCTGGTTTCTCTGACACCCTTAATTTTAACACCAAGGGTGTCAGGTTTAACCTTACTTTTAAGGTCCTTGATGACCTCTGCGTTGGTTAGACCCTCGGCAGGTTTTATAATAACCGCTTCGGGTCTAGCTCGCCTTTTTCTCACCTTCTTTTTTCGAGCTTGGGTTGCCTGTGTAGGCATCCCTTCCTCGTCCTTCTTGGGGGTTGAAGTCGCCATAGTAGCAAGACGCATCCTCGGCCTCTTGGTCCGCGGCTTGGAGGGACTCTTCTCAACTGGACTCAGGGTGGACTCCCTATCTCGCTTCCTATCTCGGGGAGTGGGAGCTGCCACGGCTTCGTAAGTTTGAGTCCAGCTTTCGTCAGTCTTCCTCGTGGCCTTCTTCTTTCTGGCCATCGCTCTCGTTTGGGCAGTTCGTCCAACGTTCTTGATCAGATCCCTATGAAGACCTTCGCTCGTCATAGAGTGATCGCGCAGTTGGTTTGCAAGCTGCTCCGCTCGTTCCAGCCCGTCTCTAATTAAAGCCACATGTTCCTCTTAGTTCTGCTGAAATCTACCATTTCTTTGATGGTGCCACGCATCTCTTCAAAGAGACCATACGTCTCTGAGAGTTTGCCATCCATTTCCGCGATGTCCATCTTATTGACGGACACTTCCACCTCCTCCGTTACGTCCAAAGGACCACCCAACTCCTCGCAGACGCTCCTGTCTAAATATGTTTGGTCCCCCCCAGAATCCATGGGACCGGCACTGACCACCGGGGCTTGCACCCGATCGGAATCAGTGGGGAGATTGCTACTCCCCTGGGGTATATTGTTTTTAACATACCGACTCATGACTGGTTTTAATTCGGGGTTCCCTCCCCTAGCTGGTTTTTGTCCGCCCCGGGTATTTGATTTCCCCGGTACCACCCATATCTGGGAAGCGTTCCCCTATCCGCAACCTGGGGAGGCGCCCGATGGAGGAGCAGCAAACCCCCATAAATAATCCCTGATGAAGTCTAAATTAACCTCGAAGCATGTTGGTCCCCTCGTAGTATAAAAGGGACAGAGAAAGGAAAAAGTGAAAGGTTGATTTTTGGTGGACTTATTCCCTTTTTCTTCCTCTTTTTTCATTGTGTTATTCTTGTGTCTAATGAGCCGAAAAGTGAGGTTTTTGGGAAGTTTATTTTTTTGATTGTGAATGGATTTTTTGCTTATTCTGCAAAAATTATTCATGATAAAATGGGTTTCTTTTCAATCTTAATTGAGAAAGGATTATAGAAGTTTCAAAATGTATGAAATTTTTTATAAACAAATAAGTGGATGAAAATAGTTTCGTGGGTATTCGTAATGTTTAGTCACTTAATCAAAACTAAATTTTAATAATTTATAGATAACTAGATTTTCTGAGTTTTAGTAATGAAAATTAATAGTTTGTTATTTAATAAGCAAATTTGCGCTCATTAGCTATTTTTCGGCATTAGGTTTCATTTTTTCTACATAATGAACTGTAAATAACTAATTTAAAACCTTTGTCATAATTCTTGAACAAGGAATAACAATTATTATTATTAACATCTTTGAAAAAACTTGTTAAAAATAATCTATATCTATAATATATAATGAAAATTCAAAATAATAAAATTACTAAATAGTGAACTTTCAAATTAACTTCATATGAACAATTATGAGTTATTATCAGTGTATTAAAAGTGATAGCAAAGAGTTATTACTAAGTAAAGTTGAACTCGGACATAACGCCGGTTTTGGGGCTGACTTGGACCTGACCTACCCTAACCGAACCGGATATTGTTCCATTCCGAACGTAAACAGTCAGGGGCGTATGAACCGTTTCCGTTGGATTTTACTACTCGGTAAAAATATTTAGAAAATTGTTTTTCTAATACGGATACAACGGTAAACTAAATATTTAACGGAAACAAGGAAGAAAGTTTTCTGTTACACGATAAAATAAATGTGTTTCCTGCTTACGTACTTGAAACGTTTGCGGGCCATTGAGTATCTCGTTTAAGAGGAGACCTTTCTCTTGAATAATCGGTTTAGATACTCTGCCATTCGCTTGGTTAAACCATTCAAAGACAGCAGGATTCAAAAACACATGACTATTTTGACCAAAACACCGCACGTCAACACTTCAAGTGGGTAATACGCACGTTTGCCTATATAGTGCATAATGATGACGCAGTTTCAAACCACACATACGAAGAAGTTATTTAAGAGAAAATCACTTACTTTTATAAATATTAGATTAACTGCTCATGAAAAAGCCAGTTTTCACCATTCTCACATCAACACTTGACAGTTTAACATTATAAAACACTACAGTGGGACTTCGATACCTGACGTCGATCCACAGCTGAAAATTCCTGTACAGGAACCTCGGAGGATCCTGCACATGTTCCTGTACACGAAACTGCACACGAACCTGTACAGGTAATCTTGACGGTTCCTGTGCAGGAATTAGGCGAAGGAACCTGTGCATGATCCCGCAAAGGAACCTGCACCAACAAAGGAACCTTTAAATGACCCTGTACGGGTTCCTGTACAGGTTCCTTTGTGAAGAAACTTGAGGCGCAGGTTCCTGTACAGAAATTTATACAGGATCCCTTACAGAAAGCTATCAAAGAAACCTTTAGAAGAATCCTGTACAGAAACACGTGTAGGGTCCTTTCCAGAAAGCCATCGCGAAAATTCATGTCGCTTACAGCTATAAAGTTTCCTTCCTTTTATTCACTTGAAGATCCAACTCACCATCGACAGAGCCTGAACATGCTCCCATGAACCCGCACGTCAATTGACTCTGAGAAGGAACCTGTACAGGATCATTCAAAGGTTACCTTGTATACAGGTTCCTTTACAGGATCATGTACAGTTTCCTTTGTCAAATTCCTGCACAGGAGCCGGCAAGATGACATGTACAGGTTCGTGTGTAGTTTCGTGTACAGGAACATGTGCAGGATCCTCCGAGGCTCCTGTACAGGAATTTTCAGCTGGGTCGGACCTTTCTTTCTACCATGTGAGACAGACAGAGAGGATCCGATTGAGTTCCAAGGTCTTAGTTTCGAAACGATCATACTCTATCTCTGTATATCCAATACTTCTTCTTTGTTTTCTTTGCCGAATCGCAGAGCCTATTGCTAGCTACGACAGCGCCAACAATTCAGAAGAAATTTGAATTTCAATTAAATATTAACAAGAAATCTTACTGTAAATAATTAATTTTAAGCCGTAGTATAACGTTTCTCTTTAAATTAATTGATATTCACTGCTATTTTTCATGAACATTGCTCCAATAACCTCGCGAGATATATTCGCGTGTCAGATGGCGCTGTTGTCAATGTCAAAGTCATTCGATCGTACGAAATAATCTGCAGTGGGACTCCGGGTCCATTCGATTTTCGACTTCGGAGTCCCACTGCTGATCAGGCCCATCGGCTTCAGTTGGCTTTAGACATCCAAGCCCCAGCGTTGGTCGACTTGAGCTTGCCATCGTGCTTATTCGCTATATGTGTGCTTCCTATTTCGAGTTAACTACCGTAACGTCATGACGCACTTGCACAGGTAGATCGTTAGGGTACAGCGCCTTACCGAAACGCTCCTGTTTTGTCACGCCTTCGCGAACCTCGCACACCCCGCGCAGATTCCCACAACCCTGCCCGCGGCGTCAATTCTCGTAAGGGGTATATCCGGTGGCGTTATATCCGACGTCGACTGTAATTGGAAGTAGATTCCAACAAGAAAAACAGATTGTTTTTGTTTTTAAACACATAAGACAAGAATTGGAAAAAATCGTGTTAGGCCTGCTTGGCTCATCTTGCAGTTTCTCTTGACTTCCTCTTCGAGCCCGCCTTTACTGCAAGGTATCCGTACACCTGGCAACGGTAGAAACTGAGAGCCTCCACTTTCTTTCTTACCCTACAGTACAACCACCCAATCTTGAGGTGTCCTGTCCGGAGCAGCCTCGTGGCGATCTCCTCGTTCTCCAGTCCTAGGCTACCTGAATTGCATCTTCAGGGACCGTTCCCCTTGTCACCGACAGCTTCCCCGAGAGCAGAGGTCAGTCTCCTTTTGGTCCTGCTTCACTCACCCTTCCCCATGTTTTTTTAATTCTTGAGGACGTCGTCATTTTGGTAGCAAGTATCACCTGTTTTTCGTCGTTCCTCTTAATTGGTATCCCTACTCCATCGACCCGATTCTTGGGCTTCTTCCTCCCCGGTTTGGACGTGTTAGCACCCATGAGGTTCATGGTAGGCTCTGTCGTCCTTTTCCGGATGACCTTGGAATGGATTTCCGTCTGAATGCCCTTGGTGGCTACACCCATTAGTCCCATTGTCGGCCTAACCTCTACCAATTGCGTCACGCTATTCGCCGTCTTGGGTCTGGAAGCGTTGCATTTCCTTTTCCACTCGAATTTTCTTCCATAGCTCGTAACTGAGGAGCCCGTAGTAATCAAGGTTTTGGTCATACGTCAACTTGTACATTTTGAGGTGGTCCATAGTCGACAACACCTCCTGAAAACCATTTTTGACCTGTAGATGCATACTTCTATGCAGTCCGCAGAAATGCTTTATTTGATGGAGGACTTCCTTCAGGGATTCTATAGCTGTGACCACGTTGGCGTAAACACCTATATAGTCCTTGCGCTTAGCTTTTTAGTTCAGTATTCAGTTTCTCCATGTTCGATCCTAAGAGTAGCTAGGGAAATGTACAGTCCACCCCCGAAGACCCCCGCATGTGGGGTTCAGGTTTCAACACTCTAGGACGCTGTCTGGTACTCTAAAGTTACCGTATAGAACACCACTCCCTTGCGCCACGCAACCTTCAGCAAGGTTCCTTTCCGCCTTGATGTTTGGGTTTTTCTTTCGGTACCATACCTGGACCATTGTTCGCGACTGCCTATTTAGTTATGTAACCGTATTCAGCAGAAGCCCTCGGTACAGGGCCTCTCTATCCGCAACCCGAGGACGCGCCCGATAGTCAGGTCAAAGGCACCGGGAACTTATCAGATTTGCTCTGGTTCTATGTGAAAAATACAGTGCCTTGCGAAGGGGAGATTGCATTTTCTCGAATCGTGTGAAACTATTAATTAATGCATATAGAAAAAAATTTGACTTCACATATGCAAAGAATATGAATTATGGACGATCAGAATTGAAAAACGAATCGAAACCTAACTTCTAGGTTAAAACTTTTTAGAATTAAAGCCTCCACAGAAAGATAGTTGCATCAACGCAAAGTTTTGTGTTTTTCTCTTCCGCGGAAGCGCTGCAATCGCCAAACTGTTAACAAAAATGTGAACATTGAATTTGTACACTTTTAGAGAATATGTTATTTTTTAGAGGAAGCATAATTATATTTAAAAATTACCGAATCCAGTTTTTGAATTTTTGTTTCGACACTTAAGCAAATCCAATTTTGTGTTTTTATCCCTGTCCGAAATTTATGAAGTTTTATTTACAAAAAATACGCTTTTTAAGTTGGGATTATTGTGAAATAAATATCCACTACTTTTTTGACATTTCTTTCCAAACTCAATTTTCGAATTTTTGTTGTCATTGTAGCGAAAGCAGTGCTTCGATGGAATAGAAAAACTCGAATACACTCGAATTTCAATTTAAGCACGGTTTCGGTTCCGATCTTCGACTTAAATTATGTGTCTCCGAAGGTAAACATTAGGGCCGTGTCACAATGTAGCGAAACGTGACGCGGTTACCCAGCTAGGCCGCTCAGGGTACTGCGCTTTATCGCTATGCTACTGTTTTGTCATGCATGTGTGACCACGGCACATCCCCCGCGGCTTTTATCATCCGAAACCGCGGCGCAGCGCAATTCTTGGAACAAATAAATCAAATTCGCTAAAATTGAAATTCGAATGCACTGACAAAGAATTTTACTGAATTTTTAAGTTTTTGAAATTATCCAATTTGAAAATTTCCACTTTCATACACATTCATGCTTTATTATTACTTTTTAAATATAATTGCTTTAAAATTATTCAAAGAGGATCCTAACTTCGAACCTAAAATTACCAAAACTTTTCAATGCTGTGCATTTCAAATTTCGCTATATTAGAAGGCTTTCAATTGTAATATATTTATTTTTCTTCTGAATTTGAAGGTCACTAAAAAATAAACAAAATTATCACAAGAAAGACTTTTCAATAATTATTTTAAATATTTTTTTAAATCTTTAATAAGTATCCTTTCAGAATTTCTTGAGGAAAATGAGGTATTGATGATTGGCTGACATACTAGAAGTAGTTTACAGCCAATCAGCATTCCAAGCAATCCAATCCAATTTTCTCATATCCAAATTCAAATTCCAACCTCGGGCATTTAACATTTAGAAAAAAACTTGAAGATTAAAATTTTGTTTTAAATATTTAATTCTGAACTCTCAGAATTAAGGAAAGTTTATTTTGACATTGAATTTGTATTAAGTTTCACGACTTAAACAGAAAATTGTATTTTAAAAAAGTATAGAAAACGGAAAAAAGTGTGCCGTTTAAAGCCTGGATATGTCATAATCATCAACTTCTTGGTCTTAATCAGGCTTCTTTAGGAATTCAGTAGCCATGGCCTCCTTGACTTTGCTGATGCGTCTGTAATATTTTGACTGATTTTTGTTGTAGTTGAATTTGCTGAGCAGGTTCGGTTCCTTCGCATGGTTCTGCATTTGATTTATTTGGTACTGCCACAAAGGAAAAAACAGTTATTGTAGATATGCGTATTGTATTATTTTTTAAAGCATATATTACCTGGTTGGAGATTGAGGTATGATTTTCTTGCTTAGCCTGCTGCTCGATTATCTCTGCTTCTCGGTGCATTCCAATGGATCGATAGACTGCTGCCCATTGTTCACTGCAATCCAGCTCTCCCGATTGTGGATTCAACTGAACAAGTGAAGGATTCGGATTTTCTTCTAAAAAATATATTGCGACATTAAGATATTATTTTACATACCAGATTTAATTGTTATCAATATTTTACTTCTTTATTATTATTAGGCCATTAGGTCAAATCCCCTTCGGGTAAGGGTAAACTCGATCAGTTTCAGCTTCGTTACTTATAGTACCACTCTACCAGGCATTTAAGAATTTTTGAATGCAAGAACCATCTCATTAATGATTTTGTCCATTGACGTTTTGCCGCATATAAGAGGCGTGGACAAAAAGTTCGTGGACTGAGCTTACCAATTAGCTAATTTCAAATATTCCAAAACAGGGATCTGGTTAACCTCGAATTACTCTCCCCCTGACAGAATACACTTGGTCCAACATCCTTCCATTCCTGAAAGCGGTTTTGCATGTCCTCCTTTGTCCTTTGCATGTCCTTTGTCAGTACACCACGCAAAATATTTTGCACTCTGAGTAACAGGTATAAATCTCAGGGAGATTCATCAGGCGAATAGAAAGAGTTTTTCATGGTAGTGATCTTATTTTTGGTTAAAAACTCACGAGTGAGGAGCGCGGTGTGAGTGGGCGCATTGTTCTGATGCAGATGCTTTAGGGCTTCAAAATATAATTTCGCATTAACAGTTTGACCTGCCGGAACATATTCATGATGAACAACTCCACGAATATAAAAAAGAAACAAAAAACAATGAGCATGGTCTTGATTTTTGAACGACTCTTGCGCCATTCTTGGTGATCCACACATTTGTAGACATCACTCCAGTACATGGCGGACTCCACGTAAACAGCTTGTAGCATTTTCAAAATTCCTCGAATGGTTTTGCCGATTTTTACGAGAAACTTGATGTTGATGCTATGTGTTTTGCCGCGATCGCATTGCCCTGTGTGACACGGCGATTTGCTTATTTCGTATGTTTTTCAGCTGGATACGTTGTCCTGAAAATATTCTAAAATCACTTGCTTTTAACGAATCGAATTAATAGGAATCGGCGGAAAATGAAACACCGATTTAAGGGGAAAAGCCATGTGGCATAAGAAACCCTGATTTATTGAGAAAATACAAGAAAAATCGATTGCATGAGGAATTCAATTAATTGGTAATTTCTCGCGACGAAAAGAGGAACTTCCGTTCTGACGAGCAAAAGGAACTTCCGTTCCGACGAGTTCGGGGTTGGCGTCCCGCGCAGTGGTACGGTTACGGTTTGATTACGTTTTTTAGATTCGTTAGCACTCTATTTTAGTTATAAAAAAGAGATGCCATCGAAAGGCATATATAGTATGGCGAAATTTGACTTCGTGTGGAAGCCGAGATCGGACACGAGGGAGCTCCTCACGGACCATGTGAATAGATCGAAGAGTTGGTACGAACTGAACCGCCAACGTCGAAGGCGCGCCTGTACACTTATTCTCCGTCTCTCTCTCTCTTCCCTTCCACTTTCCGGTGGATTCGAAATTATACTTTAGGCCTGATTCGCAACCGTTTAATTTCTGTGTTGCAACGCAACACTTTGATCGATTGAAACGTCTAGCTCGATTCTGCCAACACGACCAACAGTACGTTCACAAAAATAGGCACCAAAAGCAGAGATCTCATTCAACCGTTACCAAACTTTTACTCAGGACACGTGTGGCTTTCCCGTCGATGTTTTATCACTGTAGAAGCTTACAGCGCTGCCACGTCGACAGAAAAAAAATCAGACCACGAAGTTTTTTTCCACACCTCGTATAAAAAAAATGAAAAAATGTATACCCCCGGAGTCGCATACAAATCGCATTCACTTTATTCCTATCCTTTTCTTGTCAAGTCCAGGTCTCGATACCACAAAACACAGTTGGTGCAAGCACACAAATGTATAATTGTATATTGCAATATTTGATTTATTTGTCACATTTTAACTGCTAGTAGTGGCTCTTACACTGCCGATAACCTTCCTTCTCTATTTTATACATCTGGACACCTCTCCTCTTTTAAACGTAATAATCTTTGTTTTATTTACATTAATCTTTAAACCTAATTAGAGCCATTCTGGGATATTTGCATATGAGATTAATAAATAACCAACGGAACATAACACTGCCTTACCTAACACTCTGTGTAATAGATTCAAACCAATCACTCAGTTGTCCATTTATGCTCACACTCTTTTTACTATCTTCATATATTTCTTTGATTGCTTTTAGTAGCGAACCATCGACTTCGTACTAAATTTCAGAACTTCCAAAAGTTTAATTCTATCCACCTTGTTGAAGGCTTCTTCACCGTTCTTAAGCATTTATACCGTAATACCATCCACACTGGCAGCCTTACCTATCTTCAAATTCTCAATTACAAACTTAGTTCTACAAAAAATGAATCAACTGTTTTTAATTGAGTATGCAGCTTTTACCTTCATCGTCAGGTTGAGGCTTATAAAGCCAAGCTTGATAACGTGGTTGTGCGATCAAATTTGAATTGTATTCAAATGCACCGTGTACGCCTTGGATTGATGCGCCTTGACCCCAAGAACACTGAAATTAATCTTTGATTAGAACCGAAATTTTTTTTTTCGATTTGTAATAGTCATTTGAATAATTTGCACATATGATATACCTCTATAAACTACTTCCCCGCCCGCTGCCGCAGGTGAGGAGCCCTCGTCCCAATACAAAATTTTCTCCAGCCCTCATAATAATATAAGGTCTGTCCGGAAAGTATCCGATTTTGTGCTCTAATTTTGTACCCAGTTGTGCTATTGTCAAAAACAGGTATTTACTATTTAGGGGGATCTCTGCAAGGCCCCCAGCTAAGTTACACGAACCTGCGAATCTCTAGTCGACTAGTGTACGCTGTCGCATAAACATCTAAAGACGTACGCGTCGCATTTCAGGATGACGATACGCACCGAGCAAAGAATGTGCATTACATTTTGCCAATACAGCTTGGAATCTATCAGAAGCAACCTGGAAATGTTCAAAAAGGTCATTGCTGGAGATGAGTCATGGGTTTATGGCCATGTCCCTGAGACAAAGGCCCAATATTCGCAGTGGAAGACACTTTAATCCCCGAGAGTGATGAAAATGATCTGGAGTCGGAGCAACATCATGGTAATGCTGCTTTCTTCGACCAGGAAGTTATTATGTACCATGAATATGCTCTAAAAAGTCGGAAGGTAAACAAGGAGTATTACCAAGAAGTTCTGAAGCGATTACAAGACGCAGTAAGAAGGAAATGGCCTCATTTTTAGAAAAGTTGACGACTGGGTCCTTCAACATGACAACGCAACTGCCCATTCATCGCAACTCATTCAACAATTTCTGGTGAAACATAGCCCTACACTACTTCAGCAGCCCCATACAGTCCTGGCCTAGCTCCCTGTGATTTCTGGCTGTTCCCCAAATTGATGTATCTTTTGAAAGGGAAACGATTTCAGGACGTAGAGAAAATAAAACAGAATGTGACAAAGCAGAAAGTTGGAGGATCGCTGGAAAAATGTCTTGGCTTCCAAAGGAGAGTTTGGAGGGGTTATCATCACCATTGACCAGAATTAACTCTTACTCCTGGTACACCACAAGGTCGGATTCTTTCTGGACAGAGTTCGTATTTATGTCTGCAAGCGAAAATTTGAAACTTAATGATATAAACCTTGAGCCTAAAAATCTTTCGATAGGAAATTTGCACTTGATGAAATCGGAATAAAAATTAGCATTTTGAAATAACACTGCAAATTCGAAATTTATCATCAATTCCAGATTAAAGAAGAGTATACACAGTAGGTGTATGCGGAAACAGAAAAGTGTTCAGTGTACTTGCAAGTCTAAACATTCTTCTGTAGATCAATAACTAAAAGTGAACACTAAACTAGCCGAATAGCGAATACAACTCATTAATGCATTATTGATAGTAATTAATAAGAAACATTGGAATATGAAATACTATATAACAATATTATTAGACTAAGTGCAATATTAAGTTCAAATTTTAACAATAAATGAGGTACTGGGAATAATGTAATAATAATAATAAATATGACATATATGAATTTTATGTCTTACATTATATTAAATTTTCCCTATAAGTTGTAACGTACTTTCTTATCAGCCTGTTTCAAATTTCCACGAAGAATGAAGATCTTCTCATTTTTATTATTCCGGTTCTTTCCGTACAACTGACGACAACGTGCACCCGTATGCATGTTGATTTTTTTGATAGTCTCACCCCCTTTTCCAATGATGATTCCACATTTGGTGGAAGATACAGTAAAGGCTGTTTTAACCTTATTTTCTATTGAACCACCTTGGCCCTGGCGTCTGTCCCAACCGCCTCCACTACCATATTCATTCGGTAACCCGCCGCCACCGAATCCACTTCCTCGAGGACTATTTCTTCCAGCACTTACATTGATGCTACTAATATCTCGTATCTGTACACAACAAATAGCAAACAAAATTTTACACTATCATAATAATACATACAAGCGAAAGTGATAAATAAAGAGTAATGTATAGGATTTCAAAGGGTTTGAAAAAAATGTTGTTTTAAACGTTTTGAGTTGTTCGAGTTCTATGTTTGTGAAAAGCTCGAAAGTTTGTCTTCGAGTTCTCGAAACGTTTGACAAGGGAAGACCACCAATTGTGTACTTTAGTTTCGATTTATGATTTTTAAGTAAAGCTGAGATATATTATTACCTGACTTATTATTTTCCGAAGCAGTAACATGCGTTGTTTCGCCGTTTTCCGGAAAATGTTGAAATATTTGCCACAAGCCATATAGCGTTTGGGGCAAAACACTTACAATCGGCTGGTAACTCAGGCAGTAGTGCTTCGACTTCATAGCCGGCAGATTGCGTGTTCGATTCCCGCTGCAGACACGTCGATTTTCTCAAAAACGGCGAAAAAGCGCATATTTCTGCTATGGCACATTAATACTCAAGTAATGAGCTTTTATTACAAAAATTATAAACGTGCGGTTTCGGGCATGGTGCTAAATGACCTTCACTTAAAGCGAACACAACATTCCCTCGCTATGAGCGGAAACAGACAGGGCCGCGATAACGATTTCTGTTGGATTTGAAGGTATGACGTAACCTGATGCAACAGTTCTCGACATCAGTTCTCGGAACGATGTAAATGGGAGATACTTAAATGGGATTCCCTGTGTATAAAGAAATAATTGGAGCCTGAAAGCAATGAAACTGAACCTTGAGAATAATGACAAAAAGAAGAAAGAAAAGTAATAATAAGTAACAAAATTTCAGGAAAAACTATTATTAGGTGAGTTAATTCCGAATGTCTGCCTCCACTTTTTATTTTTAATTATTATTATTCTGTTGACCGTGAATTGCCAAAGTATTAGAAGAGTACAAAATACAAATCTGATATAATAAAATAGAATTTTTCAAGTTTGGATTATTGAAGTGAAATAAAAATTGAAAGAAACTGATTGCTTTCGAGCAGGATGATTTCGAAATATTTCGAAAGCGTTACTCTAGACGCCTGTTCTCATAAAGAAATGTTGGCTTACCGTAAAACTAGCCATTAGTTCCTGAACCCACTTGCGAGTCTGTGCTTGAGGTTTTCCCGATAGGAGAAAGTTCCTATATCGAGTACTGTCTTTCCTTCCATGTTGAAATTGAACTCTGGCCTCAATTCGATTTGAATCTTCTTTATCATGTCACCTCCTATTAGTTCTTGAATCTGCTGAAGAGCCTGTTCCATTGCTTGAGGTTGTCCCAATAGGAGACATTTCCTAAACCCAGGACCGTCTTTCCTTTCATCTTCAAAATAAACTCTGGCTCCAGTTTCAGATTGAATCTTCTTTATCATGTTACCTCCTTTTCCCATTACTAGTCCGACTGCACATCGTTGCACAAGTACCTAATTTAAAATATGATATAAATAATTTAAAGTTATGAATTATTTGGTTTTAGACTAATGAAAATACCAATTTAAATTCATCTGTATCTGATAGACACTGTTCTTCTTCTCCGCTTCCTGTTTCAGCACCAAATCTTGGCCCTCTTTGAAACATCTGCATTTCCTTTTCAGCTATTAGTTCATAGACCAAGTTCTTGGCGTATTCCACTTTTTGAGGATCGCCCGTAATTCTTAAACAAATTAGGTAAACATTACGTTAAGAAAATTGGTGCAAAAACTATGTTTCACTTTATTAATTTGTAAGAGAAAATAGAGCTACTCAAGATTCAGAAACAAATTCATGGTCATTTTCTGTTTTGCATCAAGTTCTTGATGCAAAACTAATCATAGATGACAGTCAGGGGCGGACTGGGGGTCAAAGGGCCCCGAAATTGCATCATTTGTTGCATGATTGAACAGTAGTAGCCGAGGATCAACCGGGCATTTTCCCGGTTGCCCGGTGGCCCAGTCGCCCCTGGTGACGGTACCGAATCGAGTACTGGACCCTCTATCGATCACACACGAAATTCGATATTGTGCTTTCGCTATGCCGTTGCATGTAATTTAATACATGAGTATAAATGAAGTTTAAACGCAAGTTTAGTTCTTATACCGTAAGGTCAAATTCATAGTAGTCTTAGGGAAGCGTGAAAGCGAGTGAAACGCTAGTAGATGACGCATAAGAGCGTGTCTCCGTCGCACTAACAAATGATATAAATAAGGTTTAATTTTTTTTAAATAATTTTTTTCTCAGAAGATC
>CAKNWU010031754.1:0-11817 GCA_932072015.1 Andricus quercustozae
ATATGTTTGCACCTTCATGCGGCTGCGTATATTGCGCTTAGGAAATAGAAAAAGCAATTTCCTGGATGCGCAGACTTACTCCGTCAAGGGCGGGAATAAATGATGTTGAGATGAAGAAAAGAAAAGCAGGAAGAAAAAACGAGAAGATATACAGACAAGTATTTTGTGCTTCACTTTGTCAGAATAATTTATGAAGTACCACTTTTCATAAACATTTGAAGTCTCTTCAGTACGACCAAGAAAGGTTGTTTCATTCTAAGTATATCCAAGAACTCTCTGAAACTCTCTGAACTCTCTGTTTTTATTGAAAGACGCTGCAAAGCTGAAAAATTCTTATTATTTTTGCACCCTAGACGTTTCGATAATACTAGTTTCATTTATAAAAGCTACAAAGTTAAAATTAACACAATTAAACATTAAAATGTTCTTTCTCAATAAGATACATATCATTATGCATTCAGCGAATGTGTTGTATACGTTTATAGGATGTACCTATAAACTCTGGGAGTGCAGTGCATTGAAGGTCATGATGAGATATAGCTTCCTGTTCCTTTTATTTTGCTCATTCCTTTGTTCAAGTAGATGCTCCATATGAAGTACTGAAGAATAGCATTCATGAGTCATTCTTCACATAAACGGTAATTAAGTTTATTGAAAACAAAAATTATTTTATTCTTTAAACATCCAGAATAATTATTATTGAACAAATTACACTAGGTAACAAGATTATGTTTCTAATCAAATTATAGGAAATTTTTTCCATAGAATACGGATCTGAGGGCGTAAATGTTCTATTTTTTCGCGTTTTTCAGAAAAAACGGGTTAAAAAGTGAAGAAAAAAACCATTTTTGTTGCTGTTTCTTAAACCTTGTATCAAACAAACCGTTTTTGCACATGCACAATATGATTTTTTCATTTTTTATTTCATATTTTGAATATTAAATCTTGAATATGTCCGAAAATATTGATGCTATGAAAAAAATGTTATTTTCAGAATCAGCGCTATAAAATACACATAGGTAACAGGATTTTGTTTATATTCAATTGATGGGGTATTTCAGTATGTTTTTTCCGTAAAATACAAACCTGACGACGAAAATATTCTATCTTTTCGCGTTTTTCAAAAAATCAGGTTAAAAAAGTTTTATATGATATTGAAAATTATCTCTTGAGTATATCTGAAAGTATCGATGCTACTAAAAAAAGAAGGTCAGCTTCAGGATCAGTGCTTGAAAATACATAAAGAAATACCATAAAAATCGAACAAACACAAATTTAATAAAATTTTGTAACTCATTGTTGGACAATCATTTTTGTAAAGCTCTTTTATTCACACTAGTTTCAAAACCGAATAAAAATATTATTGTTATTTATACGTATTTAGAATTTTATTATTTACTTTAAGAATGCTACTTTAGAAAACTAAGAATATAAACTCGATTATCAAAGAAATATCAAAAAAAATTATTGTAAGATTTCAGATATATTTTGGAAACGTTTCGGTTTTTATTTGAGAAATTTAAGTAGCCCTTTAATAAATAACCTGTCGACAGCCTTCGGTCTTAACCTACTTCTGTCTCTTAACATACTGGTATTGAAAAATATTTCAAACTTTTATTCAAAATGGAAACAGAAGAAAAGCCATAAAAATAGTTGTATACTCAAAAGAGAATACAAGCAATTGTCTGCTTTGAAAATGCATAATACATTCTCAAATTTTTGGAAATATGTGTCGCCCTTATCGACTAGCTTCTAAACAGTCCCCTCTATTTTAAAAAAAAAAGAATTTGTATAATAAAATAAAAGTAAAAGGTTTCATAAATGAATTTGTGAGTCCGTTTTCTACTGAATGTCCCATACAAAAAAGTGAATAGGGAAGACTCGGGTAAGCAAGGCAACTCATAATTTTCAATAAACTGATACTTTCTTCAATGATGAATCAACTAGTTTTATTATTTTAAATTGTCCCAAAGCGTAATTTTAAAAATATAGGATCATACTTCTCATTAGCTTAAAAGAAAATCAAATCTAAATATTTCGTCTCTAGAAAACGAGTGCTTTACGACAAATATTGGATTAGTTTTAATTGAAATATATAAATTTACTCAAAAACTATGTAATAATGAATAATAATAATAAATAAACTGTGTTTTTTGTAACATGTCATAGTCGAGTAGCCAGCGAGAGGGAGTAACCAGATTTCTTCAATTTTAAACCACGTTTGGAATTGCTTAAATTTTAACGCTTCAAGTGTGCATTCATTAATTTTGAAAGTTTTAAATTAGAAATCAACTACTTTTCAGCGTTTTTAAAATAATAACATTTTTAAGGTTTACAATATAAAAAAATTGTAATTTGGCTAGTGAAAATAACAGTGAATTTTTTGGTTTACAGAACTCTCAATTCTAAAGCACAATTCTAAAATAGTTTAAATTTGTGGCCTTAAAACTATAGTTGTTTAGCTTCAAAAGTTTAAATTTGCTAATGTTTGTTTTGAAGTTTATTTATTTTTAAATAAAGTATAATTACTAATTTTTTACAGGCGTCAAATTTGAATTGATCAGTTTTGGAGGATTTCAATTTTTAATGTCACTAGGTAAAAATAAGCATTCGGTAGTTTTTGTGCGGATACTATCGTCTTCAACGATTTATGAAACATTTAATATCAATAAAAAAAGAGAGTATCTACACTTACCGGAAAAATCCAGCTATTTTTATCGAAATTTCGGTACACTTAGCCACGGCCATAAAAACATGTCCTTAAAATTAAAAAATTAGAATCCCTTTAAATCTGGAAAATCCTACTAAAATTCCTTAAACCTGATGAAATTCATTTTGTTATCCCTTGAAATTTTATAAGATCACTTTAAATCTTTACAATTTGTTGAAATTCGATAAATTCCCTTATAAATTCCGGAAAAATTGCATGAAATCTGATGATCTTTCCTGAAATCCCGGATAATTAATTGTAATACCTTGCGAGCTTGTAAAATTCCTTAGAATTATTGAAATTCTCAGAAAACTTATAAAATCCTTTCAAAATCCTGTGGAATCTTTCAAATTGTCCTAAAACATGCTATACATTCCTTTAAAATCTTCCGAAATTCTTTTTAAACGCATGATATTCTTTTGAGTTCATTAAAACCATTAAAATCATTGGCAATTCCTTCAAATTTGTTTAATCTCTTGAAAATTCCGTGGAATCTTTGGAAATGCTATGAAATATTTGAAATTCTCTAAAATATTTTGAAATACGTTGACGTTTTTCAGGCTCTTGTAAATTTCTTGGAATCTTTAAAATACTATAAAATTATTTTATAAAACCTTGGAAATCCCTTCAACCTTTTGAAATCTATTGGGAATTCCTTGTAATCTTGAAAAATACCCCTAAATCTTAAAAAATCCGTCGACATCCCTTGAAATATTTAAAATATCCTAAAATCTATCAAATTCTTTAAAATCTTTAGAAATACCTTGAGATATTTAAAAATATTTTCAAATATTTTAAATGCTTTGCAATCTCTCAATTCTTGGCCCCTGCAATCTTTTAAAGTAAGCTTAAACCCTTATATGTCCTATAAAATTGTAAAAATTCCTGAAAATCTTTTAAATCGTTGAAAATTCCTTTCAAATTTTCTAAACATCTTGGAAATTTCTTCAAATTTTTTGAAATAACCTAAAATACTTCAAATCATTTGAAAATCTTCTCAAATTGTTGAAATTTATTGAAATATTTAAAGTCCTATAAAATCCTTTCAGATCCCAGGATTAAAATGGCCCATTGAGAGCCTTTGAAATTCCTTAAATGTCTGAAATACTCAAAAATCTTATAAAATTCCTTAAAAATCCTTTAAAAGGACATTCCTTTGAAGTCTTTGACATTCTCTGGAAATCATTGAAAATACCCTAAAACCTTTTAAATCCTATGAAATCTTTCAAAATCTTCATAAATTTAAGGAAATTGTTTGGAATCCCATTTTGTTTAAATCTCTTGAACCCCCTTGAAATATTTTTAATCCTTCTGAAATTCTCTTAATCTCTGAAATCTGTTGAAATGCTTTCCAATCTCTGGAAGTCTGTTAAATTCTTTAAAAATCGAGATCGGTAAAGCCGCTTTTAGGGGTGGTCTGCAAGACTTCTTAATTAGTGAATCCCAGTCCGCTTGTAAACGCTTTATACGAGTAAATAATAATATGTCTATTTTCTAAACTTAGAATACTTGAATGAAAAAACCTAAGATCTTTTCATAGATGAACAAAGAACCCTAAGTTTGAAAAGAGTCTGATTAAATCGTATGATAAACTGATGAATTAACATTTATTTAATTATTATTTTAATTACTGTAAATTCAGAAGAGGTCTCTACCAAGAAACTTTTGGTTGTAAAACTTGATATTATAATATTTATTTTTATAATAAGGAAGCCAGGATATAGCGTCACTATATTGCACTAATCAATATTGTAAATATTAAATTGTAAAGTTATTAAGTTTATTGAAATATAATGATAAATGATTAAATAATTGTATTTGTACCAAAAGAAAGTTTTTATAATCCCTAGAAATATTCACGTATTCACTGTTATATATAGAGAAAAAAATAGTTAAACAACCACCGCAGGGTCCCACTGAGAGCAACTGCCATCTAAGAATGACACCGGCTCTCAGTAGAACCGCGGTAAATCACGCTTATGGCCACGTCTCACAACCGTGAGATGGGCGGTCACAGGACACGATGAAATCACAGCTTGATTCTATCGCCCTCGGAGCGTTCGGAAGGGCAGGGCCTCGGCCAACACGGTAAGAGCGACAAAGATGGTAATAAAATACTCTTAGGGCTGCATTATGTCTGTAGAGATACGCCGTTCCCGCGTGAGTCGAACAACCGGATAGTATGTGTTCTAGGTACTCAGCGTGTGCATAACACGCTCAGCACCTATCTGTGGGAACTTCTTGACGCGAAATGTGGTCACGGTATACTAAGGTGCAAATTATACCATCCTGGCATATGAAAATGAAACCCTCTGTACCTAGATTGAGTCCTGATGATCTGAGGAAAGCAAAAGTTTGCTCCTTTGCCAAGGCCTGCTCTTCTACATCTCTGTGAAAGTTTCCGTGATTTTTCTTGTCGAGTAGCTGTTCGCGAAATTTTTTAACCTCTGCTTTCTTCAATTTGGCATTTAGAAGTGAGGCATCTAGATATACTGATGCACTTTCTTCGGTTCTGATGTTAAAATTCAGGCCAAGGGTCTCGGCCGCTTGTTCCGCGGCTTTGTGAAGGGAAGCTCCTTTGCCAATCATCTAGTAATTCCTGACCATTTTTAGGAGATGATTTTTTCCATTTGCCACGATTTTAGCTGTCCTTAGAACAATGCGGTTATGAAGACATTGGAGATTCAGAAGTCCGCGTCCGCCTTGATGGCGTGAGATGTTTAATCGCGGAACGGACGAATTGATATGCAAGCTTTTATGTATATGCATAATCTCACGCGTGTCGATATCAAGGGCCGTACGCTCGTTCTTCGTCCATTGAACCACCTCAATCGAGTAGAGTAGAACCGGGACGGCAAGCATGTTAGTCGCAGATACCTTGTTCAACGCCGGCAGATTTGAACACCAAATCTGTCGAAGAAGATGATTGTATCTGCTTCGGAGAGACTCCTTGACTGATGTTACGTCATGAAAGCAGCTTTGAGGCACGCCCGGGTATGTATAGGTCTCTCCAGTGTCAATATGTCTCATAACACTTATATCCACAAGCTTAGGGTCATCGGGAACGCGAATAATCTTTCCTTTCTTCAAATGAATCTTGGAATACTTGTCCAATCCAGGGTCCGTACCAATCTCACCTGTGTACTTCTTGATGATATTTGAAGCACTCTGAAGTTTGCTTTTGCCAGAAGCATAGATCTCCAGGTCATCCATATAAAATACAAGAATGACCTTATATGCTCGCAATGATTAGTGTCGCCGCAGAGGTATCCAGGCGAATTGCGTAGTTGCGTGCAATTAGACATTTATAATTATGGTATTCTAAGCTGAAAAACAAAAAAGCGTATTAGAAGGAAAGCCACGGTGGCGGGAATCGAACACAGATTTCCTGGACAGCAGCACAGAGCCTTTTTCCTGTCGTAAAAAAAATTTTGAGAGTGAGGATTTTGATAAACCTCATGAACCTCGCCGCATATAACGTCATTCCTCAGTGAATTTCCTGTTTTAAATGGGTAATTTCACAAAGCACTATATTCAAGAATTTAGCTCCTCATTGCAGATTCCTATTGACAATGGTAATTTTTTTTACCTATTTTGCAACTTGTATTACTTTAACTGCTAGTTATTGCAATTACGGTTCTATAATTTATTTTCGTAAACATCTATTTTTCTAACATAAAGTAGCTATCAAAAAATTAGTCTTTCTAACTTTAAATAACAATATTTAAGTTTCGAGTATACTTATCATTAATATGGAAAAAGTATTTCTTTGTATCACTGTGACAATTAATACTAGTTTTCATCTATATTTACTATATAATAGCTTGTCATAAAACTTTTCTAATAATAAATATTATAATACCAAACTTTACAACCAATATTTTCTCCGCGTAATGCTTTGAATGTTTAGATTTTGTAGCTAAATGTTCAATATTTAAATTGAGCAAAATTTTATATTTACAAATTTTTATGACTTTGAAAAATGTTTCGTGACGGGGAAATGTCCAGAAACTTGTTTTTGTTTTCAAAGTGCACCTCGAAATATTTTCTCGTTGGCCGAAACTACCCAACACTCTGCTTGAAGAACCACTAACCTTATAATTAAAATTTTATAGTACTATTTCCATTGATACCTGCTAGATTATTAATACAAAGGAGTAAATAAGTAAAGGAATACATAAAATAAAGAAATAAGCAAAAATAAATTCATTAATTAAAGGAATACATAGAAGAGGAGTTGAGTGTCACTTGCAAATGCAGAAATACAGCTGTGTAGACAAGAAAACCGATATTCATACATTTGAGATGGCACAAACTCCCTCTTTCATACGTCATATGATTTATAATAAAATAATCTTAATTAGAGTTCTAATAAACAATTTTATTTTGCTTTTATGAATCTTTAAAATTGGACTCAAATGTCCTTGATTCTGATGGTGTTTATTCCCACATAACACGCAATGTTGCAGAAATATTGCTGGAATATTTAATTGAAACATTGGCAACATTCCAAATGAATATGGTAGCAGCGTTCGAGAAACATGTGAATGTCCGACCCGGGCAATATTTCTCTGAAATATTTCAGCAATATTGGAAAATAATATTGAATTGGGATTGGCGTATGTGTCTGCAAAGTGTCTGCGAAATATTGCCAAAATATTGTCTCGAAATGTTCAGTAATATTTCTGTGCAACGTTGCCGAAACATTGTTTCGAAATTTTCTTATAAGTTTCAGCGAAACATTTCCTTAATTTGCCTTAATTAACGATGACTGTTGACTGGAATGTTGCCAATGTTTCAATTAAATATTCCAGCAATATTTCTGCAACATTGCGTGTTATGTGGGTTGAATATCCGTTTTCTAATACGATATACATAATGGATGTTCATAAAAACTACAAGAATTAGGGCTATTTAAATCCCATTTTAAATATAGGTCAAATTGACAGTCGACATATCCGAACTGCAGATACGCTTTACTTAAGTTGCATAGCAGTATATCTCAGTTCTACTCTGAATTTAGTTAACGTTTTCCTTGTTTTACATGGCAGAATAACCAGGCGGCCGATAATCCTCGAAAGGAGGTATCTTATTTCCAATACAATATATTTTTTCAGTTTAGATCTGTCTGAGTGGCCAAGACCTCGAATCCCAAACCGATATTCTACCCGATTCCTCTCGTAGGAATAGATTCATATACAGTTACATATACACTATACAGTTATACACACAATCCAATCTTATCGTCTCAGTACCACGCGAACGACAACTTTTCCAATTTCACAGATCCCGACTCGGCAAGATTTTATAGAGAAACTCAAACCTTTGCCTTCAGTCGCCTAAACTCTCCCTTCCAGCAGCCCTTTAACAGGAGAAAACTACCTCCGGATCACAGGTTGCAGACCACTTATGTGTCAAGAGTTTCTTCTCCACGATGCGATCTTTCGACGGTAAAATTTCACTGAAAAATTTATTTCGTTTGCGGGCTTATAGCACTTGGCAAAAACGGCTATGGGTGAAAATGACGGAGAAGTTCAAGCGATTGCAAAATGAACTTGATCTTTGGGAACGCGGCGGCCTTCGCAATGTATAAGTGGGAGGGATCAGAGTTGAAATATATGCTGAATGTGGTTTAATAAAAAGTCAAATTCGCTTTGGAATTGAAAAATCAAGGAAAAGTTTTGATTTTCCACAGCCAGAGTTTTCCTTTTCCCCTGGAGCTGGTTAACTTACTAGCTACCAAAGCTTTTAGGAAAAAGTTAGCTTATGTGAATATTAACCAGATCATGATTATAATTTTGTAATATTTATAGTAAATCCGACTTTCAATGTATGCACGGTTTCGGCTCTGACCTTTTCTTCAATTGAAAATCACCGGAACGTAAACAGCAGGGCCGTGTAGCAATGTTGCGCAACGTGACGCAGTTATCCAGCTAGGACGTTGGGGTACTGCGCTTTATCGCTATGCTACTGTTTTGTCATGCATTAGTGACCACGGCACAAACCCCGCGGATCCTCTCATCCGAAACCGCCGTTGCGGCGTAATTCTTGGAACGCCCGAATCGAAAGTTCTAAAATTGAAAGTCGCGTGTATTGATCTCTCCCCCGAAATACTCCTGCATTTCCACTTTTTTCAAATTCCCCTTTTTCCTCTATGATTGAAAAACTTCCCTTTTGTCGCCTTTTTTCTTTAAATATACGATATTTTTTGGTAATTGTACGTAAGAACTGTATTGTTTGTTTTATATCTACAAAATTATTCTACATATTTAGAACTATAATATGCTTCTGCGTGTAGTGAGAGGTTTATTTATTTTTTAACTTACAGAATTATCTATTATAAATAATTTAACCTTTTGAAATATAAATACAAAATGTTATTGATTAATTTTTATACTTAAAATTACATTTTTTGTACAGCTATAATATGGAGCAAGACATGTAGCTCAAGATGCGTCATTAAAATAATAAAATGCATCTGTATAATATTGAAGTACTGCAATAAATTATTCATAAATAATAAAGTAGAAAATAAAGAAAACAATACATCGCAACAACATTAACAAGATTCATGTGCTAAAAATTATAGTCCATTAAAACTAAACACTCTTTTAAAAAAACTTGAAAGTAAAACATGTTGAAACCTGTTGAAAATGTGAAAATTAGAGACAGAAATTTTTATTTAATATAAAGTTAGAAGAGTAAAAAAATATATACTTTTTATTTAAAACTAAAAAATTAAATAATTAAAAAATTAAATATTTAAAGTTGATTAACAGCAAAGTTAAATGTTCTAAGCTTGAGCAATTTTAACCCAAACAATCGAAATTGAGTCACTTCAATTTTAAATCTGTATCTACAGGAGGGTTAATTTTTCGTTGGTCTTTTTTATATCGCTTTGAATTGATTTTTAACGACCTAAGTATATCTAGTTAAAAAAAAATTAATTCCTATAATGACAGCAATAATTAAAAAATCATTTCAAATGATTGAAAGAAAGAGCATCTCTTATAAAAAAAAATTACTTCTTTTACACATGTAAAATTTTTTTTAATCTTTCCCATATTGTTCCCCTTTTTCCTGAAAAAATTATCCTTTTTCCTCTTTTTTTAACTCTTTTTGGGATGTGATCCCTATATATGAGTTTCGCAATTTTTTTCCCTATGCTAACTTTAATGGTGATTCAACTTCCAAAATATTTACTTGGATTCAAAGTAGAGCATGAACTTTCTAAAATTGTATTATTGAAAATTAGGCTACCTAAAGGATTTTCAACTTTGTTAATGGCTTTTCGTTCGATCGATGAAGCTAAGCAGCGCTTGGCTCCTTTATACTCGGAGGGGCCCGTCGTAGTAGAAGGATTCTATTTATCAAGCCACTCTTGAATTAATACTAAATAATACTAATATTAATATTAAATAATAAAACTAATATTAAAATAACACTAAATAACACTAAAATAACACTAATACTAAAGAATTTACTAATTATTTCTGTTAATGGATCAAGTCTAGTAAGTGTTCCATTGTATATACTTCCAATGAAATATATCGTTTTCCATTTGATTTGGAAAGATTTTCTACTGAAGAAACTAAGAATTAATTTAAAATTGAAATTGAATGTGAAAGGTTTTGGCATCTTTTCAAGTGGTCTCAAATTCAAAAGAAAGTTAAAAAGATGTAGAATGATAGAATCAAATAAATTATTTAAAATAGAAGTTGGCTGATAACAGGCATTTGCATTTCAGTTGGTCTACATTTATCGGCAATTCTCGGTTTCTTTGTCACCCAAGTGGTATTTCTCGCGTTTAACGGGAATTGACGGGGGTGCCATTAAACGTTGTATATATACATAGTCCATATCAATTTTCTGTTCCAGTTCGGGATTAAACTAGATTCTGGAAAGCGACGCAGCACCAAGCCCAGTTGATTGATGGGATAAATGCAAGCTTTGAGTTTTATAGGAAGTGCCATGTCGTTAAAAATTCAGCGTGTTAGAAAATATTTGAAAATTCATCTATTTTTCATGTATACGTGTACGAAATTTGGTTAACTTTGTTAAATATGTAGGGAATAAAATAACCACAGAAATTCATGCACAAACAGAAATTCATGCACAAACAGAAAGTCATGCACAAAATTAATGTTAAATACTTTAAATTTAATATACTTGAATGGAAAAATCTTCCAATACGTATATAAAAATTTAGTGAATTTTTAAATCATTTTCTGACATTCTAGGTACCATGCGATGAGTATGGATTTCCTGTTCATGTCCTCTATTCGGCCAAATTCACTATTGTGATCTGCACGCAAATGAATCATCAGAGAGTTGCACCATAATTCTTCTGGAATTTGATTCATCATTTTTTCCAGATCAACAAATTTTTTCTATACTCATAGGGGACAAGCAGGAATTATTTTATATAATTCTCAATTAAAATGCTATTAAAATTAAATTGCCATTAAGTTAATTCTCCTATTTGTATAAATTGGTTTTTTATATTTCCAGGACATCTTATGCTATCGGTCAGAATTGTGCATCCACCTGTTTTTTTTTATTATAGATACTGTTCTACATAATAATAATAATAATAATAATAATAATAATAATAGTAATAATAATAATAATAATAATAATAATAATAATAATTAGGCGTAGGGATGTGGCGACCCCATCGCCCGAGAGCTCCGGCTCTTGCAGTCAGCCACGTTGCATTGGGCTAACTCCCCAATACGACGAATTATGCGGTTACGTCACCAGTATCGCGCAGTGCCACCCACAATAGGCCTTTCTCGGATGGAGGCCATGGTTCAGTTGGGAGTGGCAATAGGACCGAACCGAGGCGACGACCAGGCAATAACCCCGGACAAACGCGAGAACATCGATTTAAGTGGTCGGACCAACTCAGGAGAGACATCCTTACCTGTTGGCAAAGAAGCTCACCGACGCGAAGAGGATTCATGCAGAGGTTACATGACCGTTGGGTCAATATGCACCCGGAATATGCTCATCAAACGCCTCAGTATTTAAGAGATCAGGTATCCTTTTTGCGCAGAAACGGATATGAAGCTCTTTTTCGACAAGAAGAAGAACAACATCCTCCA
>CAKNWU010031783.1:0-10934 GCA_932072015.1 Andricus quercustozae
GGTGCTCCAAAACCCAACTCTCACTGCATGCATCGCGTCGACAACCGTATTGGTTAAGGTTGGCGCGCTTATTTGAAATTATTAAATGTGAAAAGCAATTATGTACAGTAGGGCGTATAGAAAAAGAATAAGTTGTTTGGGCGAAGTTCTAATAGCAATGAAAACTTTCTTTTTGGTCTATATTTGATAATTAAATTAATTTTGGGTACATAAATTACCAGAAAAAATAGTTCGAAGCAAGTAGATTTGTACCAACATAGAAAAAAAAAATTCGTTCAAAAGTAGGTACACTCGAAAACATTTTTATATTAGACATTTCATGGTCAAATGTCGAAAAAATTGCTGTTGCTCTAAGAAAATAACGAAAAAGTCGATTTTTTCGATATTTTGAAATTTCAAGGTCACTTAGGTAGGTTGAAAAATATTTGAATCGTGTTTTGCTATGTTGCTACAAATCTTCTTGCTTCGAACTATTTTTTCTAAAAATTTATGTACCGAAAATTAATTTTATTGTCTTAATTTAATATTTATTGAAAATATTTTCTTGAAATTCAAAGTCAATATAAATTATTTCAATGTCAACATTCCTCATATATTATTGTTGCAATATATTGCAAATGCATTCTCATTGACGTATATCATCCATTGTATGGTCAAATAGTCCAGAAATTTACCGTAACTCTAAGAAAATAGCGAAAAAGTAGACTTTTTTCGATTTTTTAAAACTTCAAAGTCAGTTAAATTTAAATCTCAATATAAAATTTTTTTGCAGTTCAAATTTGAAGAGATGCTTCGTTTTTTCGTGATTTTTAGCTATGTCTACGAGGCGGATACAGAAGGAATTTTTTTTTATGAAACTTTAGGGGAGTGTTTTTTACTCCCAAAAGAAAGTTTTCATTGCTATTAGAACTTCGCGCAAACAATTTTTTTTCGATACGCCCTATTGTTTAGAAAATAATAAGAGTAAAGTTATTAAAAATAATCCTTTGCTCACAAGGAAGACTTATAAAGTGAAATTTAATTATTTATTAGATTTTCTCCTTTAAAATAAATGATCGATTTTAATTTTAAAGACAGGAATATCTTTTTATCGTAAATATGAATGAACAATATTATTCCTAATATTCTTATGCTCTTTACATTCATTATTTGTTGTGAAAATTTGACTTACACATTCAATCATTTTGAATAAACACGCCAACGGTAACTAATCAGGTGGGCCCTCCGCGACGGGTCATTTGCTCTTCTGTGGATGGTCGAAATGAGTCAAAATAAAATGCTCGTATTGACCATCCAGAAAGGATACCTTGCATATCCCTGATAGTGCGTCTGGCGTTCTTGTAACAGCCAGACTGGTCATAAAATAAGAGCCGCTCTGACTATGTCAAAAAAATTCTGGATGGCTCTTTAGGCCATCTAAAAGAACGGACTGGCTCTCTAAATTTTGACCTTCTAACTTTGACCATCCATTTTTCTTCGTGTAGGGTAGACACCCTGTATAAGCCTAGGACCCTAAGTAAACCTTTCATTGGACTAGGCTTATAAATACTGTTTTAGGCATCTGTTTCATACGGTAGAATCGCACTTATGATGGAGTTCTAATTAATAATTCAGAGAAAAATAGTTATTGTTATAGGAGCAACTGCCATCTAAAAATTACACCAGCTCCCAGTATAACTGATAAATTAAAGATAATAATAACGGCATAAATATCATTCACTTATTAACACTCCTTTGTATATCAATACTATTATATTTACCAATATGATTAGGGAAAATCGCTAAGATGAAAGACAGAATACAAATCAGTGTGTACATTTTCTTGAATTTAAATAAACACACTTGTCATGAATTTTGTTAAAAGTATAACTGATGAATATTCTGCAAAATATATCAGTAGTATACTAACTGCTATCTCATTCGTCCTTCTAATTTATTTGTGTTACATAAGCTATTCTCATTATACGCCATATTTCATGATTACATTATATCACCAATGAAAAGTTTGAATGCGTACACACACACTGAACACACTTAAGCCGCAAAACGATTTGAGATTTGTGGCATTATTATGACAGTTTGAGAAAAGATAATATCTTATTACGTAATGGAAAATTCAGCATTCGTTGATAGAGATGATAACATTTCATCTTTCGTTAAAAAAAAATTGTACGTTCTTGTATATTATAGAATGCTATTTATTATTTGTAAGAATAGGGAAATTGAATAGAAATACAAAAATTAGGAATAATTACAAAGTTAGTATAAAATAGTTTACAAAAAAAAAAAGGTGATGACTATTTGACAAGACCACTTTATCGTCATGTTTAAGGGTATTTCAAGGTCAAACACAGGAAAAGCCGTTCAATAAACTTAAAAAACCTTTTACATATGTTTTCGGGGTCGCTGAATCGAAATCCGAGGTCCATTTACCTCCACCTCTTTAGGTTCAAGGTCATTTCAAGGTCAAATACAGGAAAAGCCGTGCAATAAACTTCAACAACGGTTTTGGGGTTGCTGAATCTCGCTTGCTGGAGTTCACCAGCGACACATCTTTTGGATTTGATTTGCTCAACTGAGAGTACCCCGCACTCTTCACATTAAAATCCGGCCCCTGATAAGTTGGCTGAAATTGCAATATAACATAGCTCAAAGCCTTCTGATAAAAAAATCCTAATGAGTACCAGTCCAAAAAATCAAAAGTTTTCGAGATAGGTGGGGTTGAACGCGAAAAATATAACCACAAGCAAATCTAATGTCTTGCTTGAAACTTGAAGATGAGGTTGCACTTCACAAGATGCATTTTCTGATATTTTGACCTGAAGATGACCTTTAAATGACCCTAAAGTGACTTTCAGGGATCAAACGAACAACGGATTCGCAGTCAGCAACCCCAAAAAGGTTTTTGAAGTTTATTGCAGGGCTTTTCCTGTATTTGACCTTGAAATGCCCTTAAACCTGACGCGGTGGAGGAAAATGGACCTCGGATTCATATTCAGCGCGTCAAAATACATAAGGATAAAGTGGCCTTGTCAAATAGTCATCACCTTTTTTTTGTAAACCAATGTTACTAACACAATTTTAAATGACACTTTCTTTCCATCTATATAGCCTTTAAACGGAATAATCTCTTCGAATTTGAATTAGTGAAATTACAGTAATTATATTGAAATTCCTCTGATTAAAGTAGATAAAAATTACTTATTTGATTAGTCAATAAATTTACTAATTAAATAGTGGAACCTACTAATTTCTCAGTGAAAGTATATGATTCTTATAGGATTATATAAGAAAACATCTATGTGTATATTCCTAATTTGCCATATTCGATCAGCCATCTTGAATATAGAAATGCTGTTATTAAATTCATATTTACTCAGCGAATCTAAAAACGGCGGATTTCTAGCACTAATGAATAGTTCGAATGCAGAACAAAAACCTATTTGAAGATATCATTGCAATGATAATTGCTCGTATCTAATGTGACCTGAATTATAGAGAATCGATTTCAATTTCAAAGCATGAGAATTTACGAGTTTGAATTGTGTTCTTCTTTTAAATAAAAACTTTATTATTGGCAAGGCAAAAAGAATAAAGACGATGGCATACATACGCATTTTTGAGTTAATATTTTGGAGTAGCTATTAAAAGGTTTTGAAAAGTGGAGTTCGAATGTAAATGGACTCCTTTCCCCACCAGTTCTCTCTAGACGGAGTTCGAATTGAGGAATTAGACTACTCAGGATTAATTAGAAAGTGCACTTATTTGACTCAGCGAATCATATATTTGATTCAAACAACTTTAACTTAGTTTGAGTTCTATTTATTTGTATGTAATATTCATCTTCTTGAACTTACGACATACTTCGTAACATTAAGGAACTCAGTAATCATATGAAATAGTACTATCGATCAAGTACTATCAATACAAGGCCGGCTGATGGTGAGGAGTGGCACCATGAAGATCCGCTCTATCAGCCACGAATGGATACAAATATTCACCACGTACATAACCAATGATCTCAAATATTTCAATTGATTTAAATTATTGACATTCTTCATAATTGCCTGCTAAACCTATTTGAAATGGAAAATCAGCGCAACGAATTTCGATACATATACCGACGGCAATAGCTGCGAGGTGAATCTCGATACGTTCCAAGCCCACATTAGTAAAAGAAAAATTTGCACAGGCCCATACCCAGCGAAGTGAACTCATTTTTATCATAATTTATTATGATTTGTTAATACACTTTTTAGAGAAGTAAAAAACGCAGCAAAAAATCTTCGGCTTTAATTACATGTTAGTTACTTCACCTGGATTTCAGTTAACTTCGCGTGATTAGACCGTGAATTAGTTTCACGAATTACTAGTAAAAAAATATATAGGTTTCTAAGTAACTATTATGAAGTAATATGTTATCATGTATTTACAAGATTAATGTTGATCATTCCATTGCGGAATAATTCATCTCAGTAGCCCTAAATAGTAAAATATACCATCAGCCTATAATATTTTTACTGTAGTGTGGAAAAAAACAGATTTATGAAAGACAAGTAAGCAGAAGAGTATTCAAAATCTATGAAATAATTTAGAATAACGACTAATAAAAAAGTTTATTTTCGCGATGATTAAAACGCATCAATGAAACTATCTGAAGTTAAAATAAAAACGCATTAGTGAAATAATTTGTTTTTCGAATTGATAAAATGAATTAGGAAACAAACGTTGTATCATCTTCATACGGAATATTCAAATATGTTGGATGCATATTTTTGATGGGAATGATGAGCGAAATAGCAATTCTGGGATTAAAACTAATTATTAAAGAAGATAAAAATAGAAGATAGTATCTTCACCCACCCACATGATATTCATTACGTTAAAAAATGATAACTTCGCATTTTAATATATGTTGAAAGTTACTTAAGTTATCGTTTATGATTTCAAAACCTCAGCCCTGAAACGTATACTGACTCACTATCTTAGAATACATGTTATTACTTAATCTTCTTACTCTTATCTACCTAAATGACTCGCGAAACGTGTTGAGCTCAGGTGGGTACTTTTGCTGGCCGCGGTAGTGAGCAGGAGGAGGGGAAAGGCCTTTGTTATTATTGTCTTTGTTTTTTTTACTCGAATTTTTAGGTGGGGAATTATCTACCGTAAGGATTAGACGTAACCTGTAGTTCTTTCGGCTCAAAATATTGTATCGCTTTCTTTTTATCAATTACGTTCATGTTAAAGCAGAATGGTCAAAATACCTATAATTAATATAATTATTAAATTAATAATCCTAATAATAATACTTCCTAATACTAAAAATCTCTTTGAAACGGATCTTCGGATAACGAGAATTTCGGGCAAGCAATACGACGAGAAATACAACTGACAGGTTGGTCGCAATAGCGCTCTTCTTGCATTTTTATAAGTCACTTTTTCCTATTTTGTTTTTCATGCAGTTATGTACAAAACAAGTAAAAAATAAGTTCCTTCTAAAAACACAAGTGCAGCGTTATTGCACTCAATCGCTCAACTTAACATTACTCAAATGTACGCTGAGAAATTCATAGGACGCGCATGACGTGATTTTCACAAAACACACATATTGCCTATTTTAACTTGAGATACATGACAACTAAATCAATATGGAAGATAACCAATTTTTCATGAATCTAGGACACAGAAAATGAAAATAACGTTGTTTCATCGAAATTTGTGACATATGCTATAATAGCGCTCATTATGCTCTGTCTAGCAGTTGCAAAGATAAAGAGTTATAAAGAATAATCATTTGTTCTGCCTATAATCTATTCTATCTATTCTTTTTTGCAATAATCGATCTATGATAATAATCACAATTTCAGAAGAAACTCAAAACATTTGTCATCCTAATTTTACCTAATCGTCTGGCGATCCTATTTTTATTTTTTACGAAAAACTGACAGAAAAAGTATTCTTGGGTCGGAATCTGGTTTTCGATAACCAGGATCGGTTTTAGGTCGGCGGAAGTCGATATATTGATTCGGGATCAGTTTGAGTTTTAGATCCTACTTCGCCAGATGAGTATTTGTTACTCAACGGCGTTCGGATAGGCCAATGTACAACCAGTATAACCAGACACAGTTCGGGTTTGACCGACTGATGTCCCCCCATTGTCAGATTACCATCTCCGTTCGGGTTAAATAAGAAGTGCAGATCTATCGAAGAAAGATTTGAAAACCCGAGCCGATCCCAACTCGATATATCGATTTCAGAGACAAGGTCGATCTAAGCAAAAACCGACCTGATCTACGAAAGATACTGGAGGCTAGGATCATGTCGAGATCGAGAAGTATCACTCGACGGCACGGCTTAGTGGGAAAGTCCATCCCGGTCTTCGAATCCGTTCGGACCGGAAGAATGGGAACTTCATCTGGTGCGAAATAAGGATTTCAGGTAAACTATTCCGGGTGCTCTTAGAATTCTAGACGATGACTCTCGTCATCATTAATCTTGTACCCCCCTTCACCTACTAACTGCTGGTAAATTACAGTAACCTGCTTCCACCATCCTTACCACGCACCGTCTGCTGGCAGGTTACAGCAGACCGGTTTTTAAATCATCACACACCTCTCTCCCCTTCTACTTCTAAAAAATTTCTGGACACGCTAATAATAAAGCAAACTACCCTGCACTACGACCGCTTCCACCCGTATCACATTAAAGGGTTAAGGAAATTCAGGAAAAGTTTATAAATAATTCCTATTGTCGTAAATTCATGTGGAAATATATTCATTAACTCGTTTCAACTTATGGGTAGTTTTGGAAGCGCCCCGGAAATCTCGCAGTTTCGAGACTTTTCTTATCTACTTTTCACCAATTCGACTGAACTTGATTTACTCAATCAATTCATTCATGCAGCCCAAAAATTATCAATATATACTATTTTATCTTGTAACAGAGCTGTCACATTAAAAACCAATCGAAGTCGGCCCTGTGCGAAGGGGTTGTCGGGCCGTAACCGATAACAGGCGAAATGCCCAATCATTTTAGTCCGGACTGGCTCGTTGTCCCATTAACCTGATTTTGTGCGCGCCAGTGCCCACGCTTTTCCTATAAAAAATGTAACCTGCCGAGAAAAAGGAGACACAAATTTATAACGCAAAACCAAACTCCGAATTTAAATTGGACTCCACATTTAACTCTTGCTCTGAACTTTACTCTATTCACATTTTGCATGCCATTGATTCCTTATGCCTTGCCAAATTTGTAATTAAGCTCTTGAATTATTCATGGAAATGACCGATATATTTATTTAAGAGGTGATGTTTATATGTACCTGTGAAAATGTTTACAAGTGATAATCCTTATTTGCTCATGATATTCCAAATTTTTATGTGAAATGATTTTTCTTGTATGCATATATATGCTCTGATTTTTACATGCGATGATTTATGTAATAATATGTCACTATGTGATATTTGTTGTATATTTTTCGCAATGTTTCGCCACATGCTAGCACGCGACGTTCTGAATAGCCCCATCCGAAATACGCAATAAAAAACCAAAACGGAAACGAATTAAACAAATTTTTCGTTTTAAAAATTGGGGACAAAATACATTTGCGTCTAAAAAGAATAGACTAAATTCGGTTAAAAATAAAAGTGAAATTCTGAAAATAAAAAGGGAATTAGAAAAATCATTAGAAAATTATTCAAGGGAAACCTGAAAAGGGAAAAACATAAGGGATTCTGTTTTTCGTCGAAAATTTTAAACGCCGAACGGAATGAAGCGTTCAAGCGCAAACAAGTTTGCACACACAGCGAGCAATACCCGCAAGTCGCGGCAAGGTCACGCGACGTAGTTTGTAAACAAAGAGTCCTACAAAGAAAATAAGCATATTTTCGGACTCTAGAATTAATTAGATACCAGAATAAAAATCTAACTAAAATTTTAGAGTAAAACGGGAATCTAAAATTGAGATACCACATTGGATAAATATACAGGGTGTCCCTTCAATAATAACTTTAACCTGCCCTGAAACAAATGAAACTCAGGTCGAGTACAGTCAAGAAAATAATGACTATGCCCACTAACACAGAAAGCGACCACGATAACTTGGACTTGGAAGGTGCCACTGCACTTCCAACCCAAAATATTAATTTAAATAAAACCACAGCGACACCAATAAGCGAAATTATGGTCCAACTCCACCCAAAAATCAGACAAAGAGAATGCTTCTACACAAATATAGACAGAAAAATTGCCCAAATCATTTTAATTCAGAAGCTCGAGAATTGAAGGGTAGCACAACAAAATGCTTCAACTAATATTTTTTCGAAAATGAGATTATTAGGTAGAAAATTCTAAATAATTCAAATACGGATCCTCAACAAAGGAATCTTTAACAACAACGCAGAATTGCTAAGTTAGCAGATTGCAAACTCAAAGAAAATAATGTGCAAGGCATTGCGCATTCAAAAAATGCAATGCTGATAATTATTTAAGCATCTAAAGTTAGAGTAAATGTTTTTTTAGATAATATTATAATTTCATCCGTGACGTCACGGTGTATACAAGACTCCCTCCTTGTCAAGCTCCAATATCTTCGATGGACAGAAAAAAATAGGATTTCGGTAATGTTGCGGCTTATGTAAAAGTTGGCATCCTTTAGAACTGAGATTCCAGTAGAACCCCTTTTGGGCGTTCCTTTTTAGTTCGTTGATATCCGATTGATGGGGACATAAGAAATGATATGCAGTCGGTCACAGTTATAAACATAACCTTACAAACTTTTACATCTCATGCCCATTATCTTCCTTTCAAGAATGACTAATCTCTATAATTTTAGTTTCTTTGTTAAATGTTTTCCAGTACAATCTCACTAAATCGGTATTATAACTTAAAACGTGCATCAATCATTAGAACTCATACTCTGGATTCCTTTGGAACAATTTATCATTTTGGTTTCCTTTTCAGCAAGAGAGGTTCATTTTTATTGCAGCTCCTTGGAACTAAAAATCGGTTCTAATAGAAACTTTTTTTTTCTGTGAGGAACACCTTTCCGTGGTAAAGGAGCGTTACATCATTTATGAACGACGCTAAGGTCGGATGAGAAAACGAATTTTTGTGAGTGGTCGTAGGACTTAGTAAAAGAATGGATACGAACATCAGGGTGTCCCTGAACATGTTCGGCACCTGCCAACCACGTCTTGTTGTAATACTTTTTTACGATAATTTATGGTGCTTACAAAACTCTCCTGAATTAAAAATATCACTAACACTGCAAAAAAAAATTAACAGTCCAGATGTTCGTAATGAAAAAATAAGTATTCATTAGACAATGAAACATTTTGAAGAATACTCTTTAGATACACCCGTCTGGTAAGAAAGATTCTCAAGGAATACTATACTTTAAGATTAGTTATTTAAGATTATTAACACTCGTACATGATTTTCCTAGAACGTGAGGCCTCGGAATTTGGTGATGCCGAGAGCGCGGGAGGCGCTGCTTAGTCAACCGTGACAAAGAGCTCGAGGGTCGCTCTCTCAGCGCATTAGTTGTATCAAGTTACGTCATGCGTCCAAATCCAGCAGAAAGGATTCATGCAGCACTGCCTGTTTACATTTGGATTCCCTCGAGATATGCTGAATGGCAATGTAAGCCATGCCCGAAATCATGCTTATGTATGAATTATTGTTACCATTGGAATAATCTTTAAATTTTAGTATTCTACTGCATTAATAGCCGGGAGTATTTTTAATTTTTGTAAAAAAAGTATTTTCTATTGATCATAAATTACTGTCATATCTTATCAATGAATACATGAGTATACACTGAGAAATTTTGATGGATATTCTTTATAGTCACTCGTATAGAATTTCTTCTTACGCGTGTTTCCTTTATTTAAAGGAAATGAGGACCATGATTGTTATTGTCTGTTTCACCATAGTGGTTTTAATTAATCCTGTTGGTGAGTATAATATTTTTAATTTAACGTGAATTATTAATTACAGTATATTTATTTCCTATTTGAAATCGTTCAAATTAAAATAAACCTTTAGCTCCCAATAATACAGGCCAACAAAATGTGTACCCAAAGATCGGACTAGTTGACACCGAAACGATTCTTGCTCTCCGCGATATGACACATTAACCATTTCAGTTTCATACTCAAAAACCAGCAAATAAGGCAATGAAAGCAAATCAAATTGCGTTCTTCTATTGGTAAACTGTTTGATGTCTAAAGATTTTTGAGTTTGGTGAATCCAAATTCGAAGTTAAACGTTAACGTGCCATATCAGGAAAATAAGAATCGGTTTGGGATAATCTAAACTGTAAACTAAACGTTGCGTATATGAAAAATTTGGACAAAGAATTTATTTTTAAAGCATCAAAATCCTTCGGGTTCACATAGTCCATTCTTTGGGTACAAACAAAATAATTTTAATCGGTCTGTGTAATCAGTGCTTCGTAAATCTAAAAATTAGTGAAATTTTACTAATTACTAGTACAATTCTACTCAAACAATTAGAGAAAAATGAGATACTCCAGATTAGTAAAAAATTACTAATTCGATTAGTGGATATATTCACTAATTCGATAGCGGAAAATTCCCAGTTTCTTAGAAAAATTATATGAATTCATGTATAGTTCTATATATTAATTAGAAGGTTATAAAAATAGCGTAAGAAATATAATTGTATTGAGAAAATGAGAAAGCAACATTGTGAAACTCGTGAATAGGTTACGTCACCTCTACAAACATGATTTATTTACAATTTAATTGTTTCAAAATTCAGCAAATAGAAATACTCAATCTATTTCACCTCAATTTATTTAAATTAGCAATAATTTAAAAATCACAAAACTCGATAAAACACGAACAGTGCACCATACACCGCATACAATGAATCGTTTACGTCACGTCTACTATTTTATATTAAAATTA
>CAKNWU010031785.1:0-13404 GCA_932072015.1 Andricus quercustozae
AAGGATTCCAAAAATTTCAGAAAGGCCATAAATCCACGATTTATTTGGTATGTGATACAGTAATAAAGAATACGTGAAAATGTTACATGTTGAATTCAGAAATGTACCTAAATTCAGACATGAACTTTAATTCAGCAAAAACATATCTGTATTCAAGTCAAATTTATCTAGGTGCAAGTAAAGTTTATCTGAATTTAAGGGAACGTTTGATTACATTCTGAAATTTAGATAGTCACCGTCACCTCTGAATTGAAGCATATAAATTTCTGAATTTAAAGTATAACATTATTAAGTACTCTTTTATCTGTGCATTGATTTCTTTTAAATCTTTACGATTTCAAAACTATTCTTGAATCAACATTGATGATCCGAACTATTTTGTTTCTATAGTGCGCTATGTCTCCAAAAATTCTTTATTTAAAGATTAATCTTATGCAATTGAGTCGAGTTATACAATTATTATATAATTTCGTCAATATCTTTTTCAATTTAAAGATTTTTTGCCATACTCGAAGTTTCCTATCTATTGAGTATACATTCACGAATAAAAGTTTTGAGGTTGATGAGATTACTTTTGAAGCCCTTGAAGCTATTGAAGAAAAAATTAATAAGTAACCCAGTATGTTCTTTTTCCCTTAATTGTAATTTCATATGCCCAATGTGTTGGAAATTTGTTGATGGTTCGGCTTTTCATCCCCTCAGTACTCCTTTTTTCCACTTTTCAACTTCCCTGGCTTTATTTAAGAATTCCTACCTACTTCACTGCCTCGTTCCCGGTTGTTATCTTTTTTCCGGGAGAAAGAGATGAGAATGAGTGTACCAAACGATGTGAGAGAAAGAAAATGAGAGATGCTATGAGACAGTGAGACACTCCCGGGGATTTATCATTGAACTCGTACGGTACAAGGAGCACGATATTAAATTAAGTTTTGTGTGACTTAGGTTTTGAATTATTGCACAAAATTGAAGAGAAAAACTTCACAATTCTTTTACGTCCTTTTGGAAGAATCGATTTTAAATGTTACAATTATTTCCAGTTCCACCTTGTATTCCAGTAGTAATTATGTAAATTGTCAACCTAATTATTCCCCATAATTACAGTATGCGTTCCACTAAGATTTTTTTATTTTTCTGTACTAGCTGTGATACGTTTTAATATTTTTGTGAAAACTATGTAATTCCAGAGCTTCTTCAAAATTAAGTCAACCCATTTTTCACAGCTTCATTAAGTAAATAGTCACCATTTCTGCATTAATGACCCAAATAAAATATCAATATAACCGGAATCACTGGTTTATGTGCTAGAAACTAGTAAACAATTTACCCACCTATACTGTTTTATTTTTGAGACTTGCAGAAATATTCATAAGTCACGGAAAAAAATTCTTAAATTATTTATATCTTAAAATTTGTCCTTTTTAGCTTGTCCTTTCTAAAAGTCTTACTCCCTATCTTGTCTACATTTCATTCGATATTTGGACTTATGTAATTGCTTCCATACCAATTTTGGGCTGAAAATAAGCGCCTTTTTTTTAAAGTTAATTTATCTGAAGTTAAGATAAAGAAACTCTAGATTTTTTCGAGCTATGAAAATTACAAAATGACTTGGCTGGGAATGTTAATATATATTGACAATCCCAGCAGGATTGTGATAATTACAAAGGCAAATATTTGACCTGGCATGCTATATATGTATGTATATATGTGTTTGAGAATGCTTCACTGTTCCTTGCTTTACCAATGAAGAGACTTCCCTTGCATAGTTCAGATGCAAGCAAGTGGTATACATCACCGTAACTATGGTAATAATTAATTAGTTCAATGTTTTTTACGTTGCCTCTCAAAATTGGGTATTAACGATATCATTAGGCAGCTCGGACTAACATTGTTTTTCACTCTCAATCACTATATCGCATATTGTATATGAAAAGCTGAATAGTGTGTATCAATCGCGTACAGTCTATGTCGAATTTCTAATTAAATTTGGAATTTAAGCAAAACTTTTATCCAAGTTCATTTTACAAATAACCTCGAATATTCTAGCGGTAAATTATCTAAAAGATCATTTATTTTTTCCTTTCAAGTATAATTTTTTGACTCGAATTTGTTTCTGTAACAGGGTATTAAACAAAAGCATTGAAGCTGTACCCTTTGAAGCTGAAATTACTATAAAATCGATTCCCGTAAACGACAACAGAAGTGTATGGTTTCATGTCTAAACTATTTGAAATTTTCATTCACTTTTTTAGCGGACTGCGATTGGATCGCAAAACGAATCTTCAAGGCCAGAATTTTTTTTTTGTTTTAGTAATAAGTTAATAAAATAATCATACAGTCCTGAACGTCCCTAAATTTTGAACTGTTCAGAGTAATTGTTGAATTTTAAGTTGTTGCGATTTTTCAATTCAATATTAAACGCTTTGGAAGTATTCGTTCATCTTAAACACATCCGTTTTTTAATTGTTTAAACTTTGATGGGTATCAAGTTGAAATAGTTTTTACATTCTCATCCTGATGAGAAGGTATTGGTTTTATGTGAAAAATGACTTTCGCGGATTCAATCAGATGTCGACGTTTTGAGACACCCTGAGTCAGAAAAAATGATTTTTACGAAGGTGTCTGTCTGTCCGTCTGTAGTCTGTAGTATCGTGTAGGCACGATAACTTTCGAAAGATTGATCAGATTGGATTGTGCTTTGGCACATTTTTTGAAGGCCTAAAAAGAAAGAAAGAGTTCGTTAACCAGCTATTTTTGGATAAAAATTCAAAGAGTGAGCACATTTTGAAAATTTTTTAGACTACTTTTTTTCAATATTTGAAAATTCTATGTACGGTTATTATTAGTTCGCAAAAAGACAAACAATTTATCTAATGAAATTTTTCGATAAAAAAAAATTATCTAAGTTATAACATTTTCAAAATCCAAAAAATCAAAGGAAAATTAACATTTTGAGCCGAACAACGCACGATATGAAAAAATGTCAAGAGGAGGAAAACGTTTCTTTTTGAGATCTCTACAAGATTATCATAAAAATTTTTTGAATTTTTTCGAAAAATCGAAAATTCAAATTTTTGATCGCACAAAAAAAATTAAAAAATTCATTTTGTGGTGAAACTATGCATTTTGTGGTGAAACTATTAAAAATAAACAAAATTAAATTTTTGGACAAAAGACACAAGCTATAAGAAAAAATGAAAAGAAAAAAGTGGTTTAACCAAAAAAGACCTACAAATTTTTTATAAACTCTTGTTATAAAAATGCATCAAAAATTAAATATTTACTTTTTGGTAAAACGACACAAGCTACAATAACTTTTTATTTAATAAAATTTGTCGCCTAAATTATATCTACAAACCTGCTTAGAACTACTTTACATCAGTAAGCGTATTTTCAGTTTAAATCATAAAAAAATAACGTTGAAAATAAACGAATTAAATTTATGGAGAAATGACACAAGTTGCAACAAAATGGATAATAACAAAAATTTTTGTATAGGATGCACACTTTTTTATAAATATAAAAACAAGACAATGAAATTACGTACGTTTCAATACCAATGCATATTATGAATTGTGATAATATAAATTTATTGAAATGATAGATTGTTCAGGCTAGCTGAGAATAAAAATTAGTGCAAAATAAGGAGCAAATATTTAAGTAATCATAAAAAATGAAATTTGTACATTATTTTGCAAAATCCTAGTAAGCAGTACCAGCTTGAGATACAAAAATAAATATGATATACATTTAATATAGTAATGTTGAACATAATGTAGAAAAGTTCAGATTTTGGACAAAATCGAGTGCAAGGCACGAGATTCTTGGTGAGAATGTGTTCGTTAAAGCCGAAGGAGCTTTAACAAAAGAGAATTCACACTCACAAAATTACAGTTGTCGATGTTTAAAAGGTCTGTGCACAAATATGGGGGAAATACAAAGATCGAGCGCGTAGCACGATGTAAATACATTATCGAGCGCGAAGCGGGCCGCGCGCAATACAAAATTTGAACATTTTTAAATTATTGAATTGCAACATGAGAATTTGGCAGGCAGGGCTAAAGATTAAAATATGAAGATTTCGAATTCAAAATTTCAGCCTCAACCTAAATAATATATTTTTAATTTTTTGCTTCGCCAAGAAATTTTAATAATTCAATTATTAAGAGTCCACTTTTTGTAAGTGGTTTTTTTTATTGTGCAAACAATTTCTAATTGTTCAAATCGAACCTTAAATCTGAAAGAGTTACAAAATCCTTAATTTGTCACAGTCTTTCCCCTCTTCCCCTCAGTTTCCCATTTTTTGAAAAAGTTCCCCCTTTCCCCCTATTCTCGAAGACTTACCCCTTTTCTCCGTTTATCTTTAAATATACTAGACTTGAGAATAGAATATTCGAATTACGCGCGAAATTTTGGACCAGAAAGTAGTCTCGAGTTTCAATCGTAAAATTTTTACTTGCATTTGCTTGAAATTCAATAAAGACTTAGCTGTAGATTACATATTTACTTAGCAAACGTAAATATGAAATTTATAACTAAGCCTATTTAGTGAATATCAAGCAAATGCAAATCAAAATTTCACGATTCAAACTCGGGAGTCTTGCGTGGAAAATTTTATTTTTACATCTTACCAATAAAAAAATTACAAATTTTTACACTTGAACGATTTCAAACTAAACTATTTAGGATTTAAATGAAACTTTAACGCTAAAATAGTTTTGTGGACGAAAAAGTATCTCGATTTAGTTATTAGTGATGGTATTTTTCAAAAGAAAAAATATGCTTGATTATGAGAATGATTTCAAACATATAAAAATTGTTTATTTAACAATTTGTATGGCTTGTCGATTTTTTTTATATCGCCATTAATGAATTTACAACGAACTAACAAGGAGGCGATCAGAGTTGGCATTTTTTTTACAATCTTATAATTTCCCTGTTGAGGATTCATTGGACGACTATCAATTTTTCCAAATATTATTTTTAAATGGCAACTTCTTTTCGAAAAAATCCATTTTTATCGACGTTTTTTATGGATTGAAATGTTTATTTCTTAAATTCAATATTCAAGTCTCTTCAGTTGTCAACAGTTAAAAATTACATTCTTTAAAATTGAAGAAAATTTAAAATTCAATTGTTGAAAATTGAGTAAAATTAAAAATGGAATTTTCATCTGTTGAAAATTTAAGAAAATTGAATTTTAAACTATTGAAAATTGAAGAAAGTTGAACATTATGTTTTTGAAAGTTGAATTTAAGACTGTTGAATTATCTTCAATTTTCAACTGTTGCGTTCAACATAGAAGTTTAATGAATAAATATTTCAATCCATAAAACAAAGATTTTGAAAAAGTAAATTTTTTCGAAAACGTGCCGCTACTGGCAAATAGTGTTTTTTCAAATAATTCGTCATCAAATGGACTCTATTTCCCCTTTTTGAGCTACTTTTGCACTGTGATCTCTGCAAAAATAAAGTTTCCAAATAACTAGCTGAATTTGTTTAAAATTGAAATTAAATTTTTCTAGTATTCAGCTAGATATTCGCACGGCGAAAAATATGTCATCGATTCAATTAATTTTCTGTAACATTTTTATCTAATTAAAAGATTAAGTGATTGACGGAGAAGAATTATGATGACCTTAATTTTGCAATGTATTTTACCAAACAAATTTTAGATTTAAATTACCTGGAAAAATCTCTTCGAAACTCCAGAAATCCCTAAAAAGTTGACTAAACATCCTCTATTGCCATGTTTATGTTACCAGCCGTAAGCTGGAATTCCCCTTTCACGTCGAACGAACATTTCCAGTTACAAATAATGCCATTTTTAAAAATTCATTTAAAGGAAACTTACCTATTAAAAATGACCCTGAGGATTCTTGATAGGAATGTTATCTTCTGGAACGTATCTGGAGAAAGGATGTCCCGTCTTCGCCAGCTTGCATGTCAGAAAATGAAGGGAAATATTCAAGATCTGGAAATTCCTCAGTGCGCGTAAAGTGCCTCGTCAAATTAAGCGTTAAAAATAATGGAATGCAAAAGCAAGAAAAACAACGTGTACTGCACGAGCCGTTCCTGAGGATACCAGGCGGACAAACATCGGAATAGAACTGCGATACGTTGGTCTATCGTGGTTCACCCCAGACATCCCTTTGCACCCTGAACGCATGCGTCACTTTGAAACACCGAAATTCCCACCTACCTTTCCATGTGGTCGTGACTCCCGCCCCCGCAGGTGCTTTTACACCTTCCCTCCAGTACCAGTTGAATCTCCATTTTCTCATTCCCCTTACCTCTTAAAATCATTTAAAAACCTATTTAAAAAAACATCAAATTGCAAGACTTCTGGCAAAAGTCTTCTAAGTACTCGGAACATCATTCGGAAACTTGAGAATATCGGCACAAAACTGGTATTCGTGGAGCTTTTACGAGTGGATTCGAACTCTTGAGATTTTTATTGCATCCGGAAAGTTGCCAACAAGTGACCGCAGGAGCAGATAACGACTAGTTTGAGAACCAACTCTTTTATAACGAAGCATCACGAAAGTGACATTAGTTCTGATACGACTTTGTATGGTCAGAGTGGCAAGAGTCGTGGACTTGAAAAACCTTTCGATCGTGCGGAAATCTCGCCAGGCGGGAATTCGGTCGACGATCCTTCAAGGGGTTGTGCGCAGGCGTCAGGAGCGTCTAAAACCGGGGGATGACGGGGGTATAGGGGTAACTCAGTCAGGCCGCAGCGCGCGCTCTGTAAACTACCTTCACGCGAACTCATATCCCTTGCGGCTGCTTTTTAATCCCCGAATCGAGAATCACGTTTTTCTCACTCGAACCCCCAAGTCTTAATCCCTAGCTGACCCCCGGACAGTTTCACCTGATAGTCTCGAAAGTGCTTGCTCAAGTGTCTCCAGAAATGTGTGTTTGGATTAAAAACTATGTGGAAACTTGACGAAAGAACGAAAAATCAAGAAGCTAAAGTTCGGGAGAAACTTCGAGAAATTCTGAGCAAAGTTTTGATAAAAATTGTCAAGACAAATTGTATGTTACCAATTGTATGTAATCAATTTGCAAGCTCAAAGTAAAGGCTCAAAAATATAATATTTCAACATTTGATATTCTTGTGGAAGATCATCGCTCATTTTCACTTGGTTTGATGTTTTCCTCAGAGTCATTCAAAAGCGATTTATAAGCGGCTTTGAGAAAATTCTGCTTTGAGTACCTCAACTCTACTTTTAGCGCCTCAACCCTACTTTTAGCAGTAAGGCGCGAAACCCCTGGTGCAAAAAAGTGATTCACGTCGACGTTGAGCTTCTGCCAGGCATTATCACAGGGCGCGCGTCATTAGCCGCGTGCAAAAAAGAAAACTGCTACGTGAAGCGGAAAATGAAAAATTTTCCCTGGCAGAAGCCACGGGAAAACAGGAAGGGATTATTAAAGTCACCTTTATCGCGAGGAGAACGTAACGCAAACAGGAAGTAAAGGCCGCACTGGACTCGGAGAATTTAACAGGGCAAGTCTCCTCAAATCAGTCCCTCGAAAATATGGGATGGTCGTGGAATCACAGGAAGAAAGAGACTTGATAATTCTGAAACGAAAGTCAAGATTAAGAATCCTTTCTGCGAAGGTTATCGCCTGCAAATCAGAAGGAGAATTTGCCTCTTTTGGAAATTGTGTTTCGTCCAACGTACTTGCGTGTACATAATCAAGTGAAACTCTCGTGACCATTATTTTTTCGTCGTGCTACAGTTACTTTAATAAAAAAAATGATATCAGTAGTTAGCTGTACAATTTCGCTGTCGTTAGGAAATGTTCGTTCGACTAATCCCTCTAGTGAATTCAGGAGTCATCTATGTACATAACGCACAAAAAGAAATATTTTTTTATTTGCACTATCCGAGGTTATTACGAACTTAAGAAACACTTAGATAATAATCTGAAGTAAACTATTATTTTGGAACTGTGGAAGGTTCAAGAAGTTGGAGAATTCATATGTGGTAGTATGTCATTGAAGAAGGTGATTTATTTTTTCATAGGTGGCTTTCTGCGACGGTGGTATTGAGTGCAGTGAGACGGGTGACGAAGGAAAGGCGGGAAAGAGGGTTGTCAATATGACTCCTATTTTCCTCGTCCTGTTGGTGGCGATCGACCCAATTATCGCGCAAAATAGTGGTGAGTAATCGACCAAGAAAAAATATTAGTGTAAAGACTCTCAATGGCACTGGGACTCTGTGGACATTGTCGTGATCCCTTCACGACCAACTCACGTGGCTTGTGGACTACTAGTTGTTTACACAACTCTCTCTCTCGAGTTTATAGTGAACTTTGAGAACAGTTAAACTTGCTCAGCGTCGGTGTTTCTCGTTCGATATTCGTATTCTTGATTCTAGATTTCAGATTCGAGGTTTCAGATTGTAGATTGTAGATTCAAACTCCGGTTTTCCTTTTGTCTTCAGGGTATAAACGGTTCTAGAGTTAAAGATGCTTTCGTTCTTGAGATGATCGACCTTCGGCGAAGCTCGCGTGACTATAACTCGTACCTAAGTAGGCAGGAACTTCTCGTATTCCTGTCGTTGCATAATGCAACAATCGTGAACCCGAATAGCTAACCGAGAACCCAGAATTTGTAATATAACGCCTCCTTTTTTCAAATTATAGTCAATTATAGAAAAATATTTATTTTCGGATTACTAGTTATGTTGGTAGTCAATCAGTCAATCAATCAAGCGATGAACAAAGTAATTGGATAGCATGACTTAGTATATTAATTGGAACCACACTAACCTAATCGGATACCAAAGTAGTTAGTAAAGTAGTTTTTGCGTTACTCAAAATTAAGATGAATTTCTTCAAATGTATCTAAATTGAAGAGTTGGCATTTCATCAATTAATTAAAAATTCTTATTTAACATAGTGAGCTCGTAAATCATTTTATTGCAGAATTTAAATGTTTAATTCCAATCTTGGCTGGAATCGTGTAAAACGTGACTTAAGTGAATGACTGACATTTGATTATTTTATTTTAAAAGTCAAATAAGCGATGACGGTAAAATCCAATAGCGAAGAATAGACGCTTTAAATATATACGACTATATTTTTGTCTTTTCACAAATAACGTTGCGTTTATTATAATGCAGTCCAAAAACTACTTTAAGCTTTTCGGTTCTATCATTGCTTTTAGGTTTATAAATAGAGAATCGTGCAGGACGGACACTGAAACAGGAAACCGCAAATTGACCGACCACTTCTTTGGACGAAAGAATGAAAATTTGATGAATATTCTTAGTTTAATTCTGAGAAAAAATAATTTGTCTAATAAATCTCAATGTCACGGGACATTTCATGTATGTAATTTTGAACGAGTTTGATTTCAAATGTCAGGAAGAAATTGCGAGATACGTAAAAAACTATCATTTAATTATTTTATAGGTTTTAATATTACAATGTAAGTGATAGTAAACTATTGAATGCTTAGGGGCTTTTGTTCCGAATAAAATGCCGCCTTTATTGGTACAAGCCATTTTTAATACTTATTGCTCATTAGGGTGGGCCAGAAATACAAAGTTTTCGAAAATCGAAAATGATTAGTGCTAAAAAGTCGTTACGATTTAATAAAAATAAAAATCTCTATTGACTTATTGAAATAAAAAAGGCCCTACGGAGTATGTCGCTAGGGCAAGCATTATGGATTTTTCCGTAACAGTAGATAATTCGTAGAGTTTTTTGAAAATAAGAAAAAAATTATTTTTTAAAATTCAATTAACTTTATTAAAATTTGTATTTGTTCAGTCTCATGTATGATATGCTTTTAGTTGCAATGGACGAACAAGCCGTAATTTTCTTAGATCTCGAAAATATTTTTTTTAGACGTTACATTTCTCCAAAATTTGTGGTTTTAGCTGTGTTTGGCTTTTATTAATCGTACTGTATACAGATACGGCATTTTTGCCGTATTTTAATTCTGTAGTACGGCATTTCAGTGACTGATCACAGAAGTCACCTGTCACATCTCGAACCCTTTTTCTGAAGTGCTGCTGAAGTAATGTTTTTGATCATATGATACTTTGTGTGTATTAACTTAATATTCCTCATTTAATTATAAAGTAGTAAAATATTGTACTATTTTTCCAAAGTAGCCAAAAATATTATCGGAGCAGAAAGTTCCTTATAGACATAAAAATTTGCCGGACTAGAAAGTAAGTACGGCAAATTTTCCGGAGCTCAATAATTGACCTTTATTAATAGCTGTAAAGTCTGAGTGGTAATTTTTTTGAAGACTGGGAAATTATAGCTTGCTTCTCCAGTGCAAACTAAGAAAATGTCATACATAATACATAATAAATACTTAATTTTAATACAAATTATCTGAATCTTAAACAATGTGAGTTTTACTCATTTTCAACAGATTGTAACTTAAACAAAAGTTACATATATTTATTAGCATTTTATGTAAAAAAAAATGTACATACAAAAATTACCTTAATTTTCGTACCCTTAGAGAAATTTTCTCAAATTCTTAAAATTCAAAATGTTTGACCTCATTGCGACACCGTTGGATAATTTTTGGTTTCAGAAAGTCATTAGAGATTTTCATTTGTGATAAAACGTAGCAATTTTGCAGAAATAGCCATTTTAGATTTTTAAAAAATCGATATCAGCTCGCCCTATTGCTCATACGCTATATGTTCAAAATTTGAAAATAAAGTTTAATATTCTGTACATTTTATAATACTTTTTGTATCAGAAATAATTTGTATTGTACGTCCTAAATAATAAAATAATACATAAAAAAATTAAATAAAAAACGTAAAGTACTTTCATACTCGGAATCGATTGCATTAACATTTAACTGTTTTTAATGCTTTATTTCCAATTTAATTCAAATTTAAATGCATTAATAACGATGATTACTAATTTTTAAAGTCCTCAATTTTATCTGATGCTGTATTGAATGCGGAATTTTTATGTTAGAGAACAGTCAAGTGTTTGAATTCACAATTATTCAGTTTGGCATACTTTAAGTTTGAAACTATTTAATTAAAAACACTTTTAATTGAATAAAGGTCATATTTGACTTTTTTTAAATCTGCTGGCCTCCTTGAATTTTCCTTCACATTTTTTAGACTTTTTTATTATGTGATGGAATTTTCAGAGAATTATTTATGCTTCTTTTCACCTCTTCTTGAATAACATTATAATTATCTTTTGTTTCACGTATTGTGAAGGTCGGGTCTCGGGTGAAAAATTTTTGTATAATCTTGCCACAGTTTATATATAATCTATCACAAAATATATGTGATCATGCGGTTAAAAACATATATTTCGACAGATTATAAATAATTTTTCCACCTGGGGTGCATGTTTTAGTTTTGATAATTAAAAAGAAGTTTGAACAATTTTGTATATATTGTAGAGTTAGCATACTTCTCAGGGCTAAACATATAATTATTTTCTGATTCTTTGGCCGTAAACAGCCCGTACTGTCCCTCCTTCTTATATTAAAAATGACCAACAATTAATGTTCAATGTTACTATAAAAAATTAGTGGAATAAACTACACTAATGTATATTTGAATAGTTGACTAACAGAATTATTTTGTTATTATTTGAGTAGCCATCGGATAGCCGAGTTCGTGTTAGAACGAAGTCTGAAATCGCGATAAAAGTGAGGTTTTGTTTCGCGCGAAAAATATTATTCTTTAGGTCGGGAAGTTGAGAATCAAGGCGGTTCGATGTAACGAAACAACGGAAAGCTCTTGGAGCGTTCTCGTAGAAACTCTACGTGCGGCGCCATCCCGTGCAAGCTTTTGTTCGGGCTTTTAAAGCTCGCCAATGCTACCGACACGCTAATGGAACGGGAAAATTTGTACGCTAACGCGGCGTGAATGACGATATACCTGCATAACAACACAGCTCAAAAGACTTGGGTACGAGTTACGGCCAATAATGCATGTTTTTTTATTAGCGCGTGTTGAAGATTTCACGGGATATATGTCGCGAAATAAACTTGATGACACCGAAAATAGATTTTCGATCTTAAATTTTAGTGAAGAGATTTGTGCGCTTGCAGATTAGGCTTTCCTAGCTGGCTACTAGAATCTACGCGGCGGGTAGTGACATTTTCGTCGTTGAATACAGGCGAGGATACTATAACGTGCTCTAAAGTCGCACAGGGTCGCGTTTTAAAGTTCAATTATACGTGAGAGCTTCATTGGCTATATCGCAACTTGCCGGAGGCGATCCGGTAACTAGTGAATGTATGGATCAACGCTGCTGGAAAATCCGAAGTTTGCAACTAGACAGTGCTCTATGGACGCTAAGGACATTACTAGGACTAGACTGACAATGTCACTCTAAAAGAGCCTCCTTCGAAAAATCACTCCAAGTACTACGATTGTCACAGGTTTTCGATTTATTAATATGTCACACTCAATTTCGGACAATTATTTTAATTTGCAATGTTACTTATTAACATTCTTTACTGCCATCGATTTATATTGCACCTTTTGCTCTGCAATCTGGTTCACCTTCTTTTGTATATTATGTCTTTATTAGGTTTAGGATCTACTAGATAAGATTAAATACTAAATCGTCTTCAGGAAATTAAACAGCTTTTAATTGACAGCGATTCATATGTTTTTAGAAAAAAGTAATTGAAGGTTTGCGTGCAATAGCAAGAAAGGGAATTTTACGTGACCCTTGACTTACACTTAGAAAAAGTAATTTGAGGGTCAAGTCAAAAGGAGGCACTCTTGCACGCAACTCTTCAATTTGTTTACATTAATTTCGTTAAGATTTTAAATTTATAACCAATTTTTAGGGTTTCATAGGCTACGCCGGAAACCCTTATAACGACGATCGGATAACCGTCCGTCCGTACGCAATTTACCAGTTCTAGCTCCTACAACATGAATATCAATCACCCCTTGAGTATATATTAGAAGAAAAATATATTCTTCCGTTTCAGTCTGTGAAAGAAGTCCCCTGATTACGATTTTTTTTAGATTTTTTGTAAAAACTGGTCGCTTTTTCTTTTTAAATATTTTTTTTACACAATTTCGTTATTTATGAAAAGTACAATCTTCTAGAATCAGTTTTATCATCTTGGAGAAAAATCATACTTGTTTACTTCTTACATTTTTACGTAGGACGAACCGTGTTCAAGTTACAGCTTTTCAACAAATTTATTTTCAACAAAATTTACATAAAGTTATATCTTTTGAAAGAAAAAAGAATTTTTTTATTATTATTTTTAAAAACTTTAACTTTTAGAACCAAACAATATATATACGAAGAAATAATTTATGTTGAAAGAAATGTGAATCGATCAAATATTTCAATGATGTTAAATATTAATAGATTTTAGTTATTTTAATGAACGTCGCTAATTGTTGATTAATTTTAATATTA
>CAKNWU010031797.1:0-12571 GCA_932072015.1 Andricus quercustozae
TTAATAAGCTAGATAACAGGTTATACCCGATTCCATTTCAATATCGACAGTTGACATCGCGTCGCTGCGATATGGCGTGCAGTTTGTAAGCTTGCGCTATTGAATAACCTGACATATTCATTGCCTGACGTGGTGTCATAAACACTTGCCTAAGTAATTTTTATAACTGAGGCAAATTCGCGCTTTTCACACTTTGATATTCTGTTTTTTCAGTTTCTATCATCTTTTCATTTGAAGAAAATACTTCAGTTCCCACTTCTATCTTCCTTTTCATTCCTAATTTAAGAACATGTAGTAGGCTCTGATATCATATAATCACAATTAGGGTTCCATCGCTCTTTAAAGAATTTGGGAGTTACTAAATAAGTCATATTTTACAAAATAAACATTTTTTCTTGCCAGACAGAGATATTTCTTTATGTCTTTGATAATTTCTCAAAATTACATTAATACAGATTATATGAAGTCAGAGAGTAATACATGCACATAATGGTTTCCTTATTTTGAAAACTGCTTAAGGGCAAATTTTATTGTATGGTATCATGAGTTACTGACCGTTTCATCTATTTCTTCTTGCTTTCTTATTTTCAAACTAAAGAAGATATCTCGCTATTGTTGGAAAATGAGTTAAAATCTATCATGGCCCATTTAAGCCCATTTGTGTTTGTATTTTGTTTGAATAATGTAATTTTAATTATGTTTTTTATAAGTATTTATTGCCTGTTACAGGGATGCCAGTCCGTTCCCTTTTCCCCCCTTTTCCCCTTTTTTCCTCCTTAAATTTGAAAAATCCCCTTAAATCCCTAAAATCCAGAATTTAGACCCAATTTCCCCCTTCTTTTCACAAAGTTTAGATTCATTTTTGTAAGACTGTGATTGGTTATTTTAGTAAGGAGTAAATATGATTGGTTGCTTAGATTGCCTAGATTAGATACGTGTTTTAGGTTTTAAGGTAAGTGACAATAGATACGTTGTTAAAGACGTGATCTACCTGTAAATTTTTACTTCGATTTTTTTTCTTTTTCATAATTTCTTGCTTACATGACTTAAGCATTTATATTTTCCATATAAAGTAGATTCTTGAAGTGGAAGAAACATTCAGGTAATGTCAATACATTTTCAGAATCTTTACTTATATTTGTCGTATGTCCAAGATTGATTTTATTGTTTTTTTTTCATGGTTTCTGTATTTAAAAGTTATTTTTTCGATCGAATTCAAGTAACCAGTTTTGTGCTATATAAAAGGCGTTGTTAGCTAATATTATAAAGGAAAAAAGGACATTGTAACTTTACATTCTGATCTATAAAATGCCGGAAACGCGTGTGTGGAAGCTACGAAAAATTCTGATTCAATACAAAAAACATTAAATGGTGTCGTAGGTACTTATGATGAATTTAGAAAAGTTGCGTACAAAAAATAAAAATAAAAGCGAAACAAGGTAGATCAATTGCCCAAAAAAATCGAGGAAAAGAAGTCTGAATTAATTAGGTCTGCTATATTAGAAAAAAAAGAAAGAAACTATCTGTTAATTAGAAGAGGTCGTTTTGATGCAATTACATTTTTTTAAGAGATACTGATATGCGGAAATGACGTATCAAAAGTTCCTAATACTAAAATACCAATGGTCATAAAAAATCTAGTATTTATTAATGCATTTTCACTCCCCTTACACTTTAAAACAATCCCCTTTTCCCCCAAAAAAATCCCCTTTTTCCCCTAAATTTGAACGACTGAACCGCTAGCATCCCTGCTGTTATCAAATATCATTTATATCAATAATTTTCATGCCTATATTATATTATGTGTGAACCTTGTATGGCTTTTATAAATATCTTACTTTCAAATGGTGCTTTGACTTTGGCGATTACATGTCCTCTAACTTTTAAATCAATAACTCTTGTGCAACTTCTTTTAATGACATAACCCAATTTCACCCTGTATTTAATTTATTATTTGTTTCTTTTCATCTTTATACCATTAACTCTGATCTCAGAAGATATTTATTTTTTCAAAATTGAATCTAATTTCTCAGATAATTTTGATTGACCTAATACTTTTACAAAATACAATATTTTTTTAAATATTTAGTCGAAGTCCTTCGACCTTTAACCTGCAGAGAAAAAGAATACTAAATCTAAAATTAAATAAGTCTTTACGAAATAAACTCCATTTTAGATATGAGGTCAAACAAATATTGTACTGATTTAAATACACCAATGTAAATCCATTTTTTTTAAATCAAATTGTATCTTTGATATAGGTTTACATACATTTTTGTTCAATCAAGCAAAAATTATTCTGAGTGTATCGAGTAAAGAATTTTATATAATTAATTTTCATATTTATATTTTGTACTCAATACTATAGAAGTTTTTGTTTTTAATTTCATAATATTTTCAAACAATTTTTCCAGGCAAATAAGTTGAGATACAGTTTTTATTTTCCAGCTGGTAGATTCAAGGCCATAAATGTGCGTACATGTAGTAGCAACCACATGTTAGGTAGGAATGAACCTGGCATCAACTTTAAAGAGTAAAATACCACATCTCGTCAATCAAATTTTATTGCCCTTTTCCTGGGATCTATCTCATGGATTCAGAATCCTTTACGACCAGTAATTCCAGTACCATTCAAAACACCGTATCGTTATGATCAGAGATGACTGAGTACCTTCTAAAGTATAAAACAAAATATTTTATGAACCACAGAATATTCTTATTTTACACATACGTCAAAAAAGAATAATTTCAAAATTTAAAAGTCTACATAATTTAGAGAATCTATACTCCCCATTAAAATATTTTATTTGAATGTCTTTAATTTTCAATCATAACTAGAAAGTTTTACTCGTCGAATCTCGCAACGATATAACGTCTGATAAAAGCAGGAGTTCACGCGAGAACGAACAATTCAGAATTAAAAAACTTTTGAAGCAAAGTTTAACTTTTATCGGTTTGTACAAGTGAGAAGAGTTAGAATTGTCTTTCATTTACTGAATCTCTCTCAATCAGGGTCGGCAAATGCAGCCAACTTGTTCAAATCACTAATGAACTATCGTTAAATGTTGATGTCGGCATATATATTTCGTATCACTGGCATTTCAGAACTTGCACTTGAAATTTGATTTCGGCTGACGACGCGTAACGAGTGTCGTACTTCACCCGAAGTATTTCAAGTAAATAGATTTCATTCGAGGGTGGATTTTCGTGGCTCGTTTCAGCCATCCGTTCCCGAAACCAGTTTCTGGCTAGTTTCCAATGCAAAATTACCCAGAAACACCAGCTGGGCGAACAAGTAACCTAACTACCATTTGTCTGAGCTGAAAACGTCAAGACATTCTTCTGCAAAGTGAACTCTTTCTATTTATCATTTGAAATACTTCTTCGGAATAAAAAGATCTAGTATTGAAGAAGCTTAGACGACCGATGTTTAAAATATGATAAAAAGCTTTTGCGGCATTACGGGCAAAAACGTTTATTTATGTTCCGTTACATATTGTCAACGTTACGGACTGGTACCAGTCCCTCTTCAAAGACTTATATGCCGGATCAAAGTCGAGGATTTCATACAAAATTATAATAAAAGTGATAAGATTTAGTACTAAGAATGCAGAAAAATTTTCAAAAATCTGCGCGCCGAGTGGTCAAATTCTCATCACGCGGTACACGCGCGGCTCGCGTAGGGCGCACTGCTGTTGGTTCGCGCGTTTCGCGCTCGATAATACATTAGTCTCGCGCTTCGCGCTCGTTTCTTGTACTCCCACCACATTTGTGCACAGATCTTTTGAAATTAAAGGTCGAAGCATCGTGTATTATATTTATTTATGTACTTCGGCCTGGGATTGCTTACTAAGGTATTGCAAAATAAAGTAAAAATTTTATTTATCATGATTACTTCAATATTTGTTCCTTATTTTGCATTAAATTTTATTCTCAGCTACCCTGAAAAATGTATCATTTCAATAAATTTAGATTATTACAATCCATAATATGCATTGGTATCGATACATTCGTATTTTAATTGTCTCGTTTTTATTATTTAAAAAAGGGGACATTCTATAAAAAAAATTGTTGTTATTAAACATTTTTTCGTGCCTTACGTCGTTTTACCACACATTTAATTTTCGTATATTTGATGTTATTTTTCACGAATAAAACAAAAACTACGCATCCTATCAAAATATAATTAATAACAAATTATAGTTTTTTTTAAGTGAACAACTTTTATCAGTTCATTTTTTCATATCTTGTATAGTTTGACCGCAAAATGGACTAATATTGCAAGGCTTTCAAAAAGCAACATTTCTCTTTTCCTGATATTTTTTCATACCGCGCGTTGTTTGGCTTAAAATTTTTATTTATTTTTTTTTTGTTTGAATTTTGCAAATACTACAACTCTTATAATTTTCTCTTTATCGAAAAACGTCGTGAGGGTAAATTGTTCTACTTTCCGAGTACTGCAAATAGCTGTACATAGAATTTTCTATGTAATTCGTTCGTTAAGCTGGTTAACGAACTCGACGTTTATTTTTGACCCCTTAAAATACAGGGTAGCTTCAGATATTCAAAGAAAAAACTACATGTGTGAAATTTAAATTTCTCAAATACTCCTAACCATATTTAATACGAATATATAAAAAATTGGTGATTTCAGTTCCCATATTGGATCTGCCATTTTGAATTAATAACTTTTGACGCCAAATTCTAAATCAGTGATCACAAACACCCCCTTGTACTAAGTTTCATATAAATATGTAAAAATTTAGAAATTTTAGGCGCCATATTATATCCGCCATTATGAATCTAAAGAATTGTTGAATTTTGGCTTCTTTTGGTGGTCTGCCAGCCCACTGTATGGTTGTTCCAATGAATACAATGAGATAATATTAAAATGAAAAGCTTGTTTATAACATTTTCAAAACTTGTAACTTTTGAATTAGTTTGATGATATTAATAAAGTTAACTATGAAATGTTGATAATGAAATGGTGAGAATATCCTTTCTCTAGATCTAGACGAACCAGAATATGGTACGTTAGTATGCAAATCCTTGCAGTCTGTTGTGTCGGTACTTCAGTGTATAATGTTGTATTCGTGTTATCTCGATTATTTGGAGAAGCTAACGCGAAACCTACGTACTAAAACTCCACATTTATGTGTTTACTATCGTAACATATCTGGTTGAACTTTAAACGCAAGTTTGTTGTTTAAAAGCACTTATTTTACATTGCCATCTGTTTGAAATATGATTCCATAGTCAAATATCCTTTTCACCCGCCCAAAGATATCATAACTTTGACCTGCCGAACACACTCCTTTCAGGAATATTGTCTTCCGTCAACTTATATTTTTCCTGTTTGTCTCATTTAATTTGGCGCATGCGCGCTTTGAAACTGACTTTGTTTAGACACGGCTAAAGAAGTTGCGCATGGGCAGTTTCGAGATAAGGTACTTTAGACACGGGTCACTTCTTCGGCTCATGCTGCAAATGTCACTCTCGATGCAATCACCTCTTTTACGCACTTGCCTCACATATACTTATTATTTCACTTCACAATAAAGAGTTTCTCCTCAAGATTTACTATATTAATTAAAATGTATTTAATTTTTACAGTGACATATGTTAGTGAATATGAAAAATCGAAAACGAAATAATTAATGATTTGAAAATCTTATCTGAAAAGAGTTGATAGTGCTGATAATTATCCGGTTATTTTCAATCTTTCCCAACATTTCCGACATTTATACGTAATAATAAATTATTATTTTAAATATAAAAAAATATAAAATAAAATTTCAAACAAAATTGAATATTCAAGAATCGTGTCAGCTTCAACAATGTAATTCTATCTAAAGCTACGCCATTGAAAACCCTTCAAACCTGTGGAGTTTGAAATTCATCATTTCTATTTTTAAATTTTAAATTCTCCGCATTGAAAATATTTTAATATTAAAGCTTCAACTTCAATGGCATCCAATCCCTCAAAAACAAATATCTCTCTACAATGTCAATTTTTGAAATTAAATTTTAAAAATATATTCCAACGAGAGAATAATTTTCTATCTCCACTGTTAATATTTTTTAAATTGGTTTAGAGGAAGAGAATGTTTAATTTGTCATCGTGTATATTTTCTATGAAACAAAGAATGTTTTCTCTGCAATTCGGATAGATTTTCTACTAATAAAATAAAAAAACTATTGCAATAGGAACGATTAAGTTCTATTATTTTGGTCTTACGATCAAGTTGAAATTAAATGAATACAAGGATTATTCCCAGTCAATTTCTTTAATTTTTATATTTAAATACATATTGTATTATTCAAATTTTCGACCGCAAGCTGTCAGTCTTCAGACAAATAGTAAAAAGACAATTTAAAAAAAGACCATTTTGGAGTCAAATCTATAGTTAGATAAAGAAATTGAAATGGTTCTAAACAACAAATACTGAATACATAGATTAATTGGGTAAACTTAAAAAAAGAGGTTCCCAAAGATTAAAGATTATATTTTTAAGATTTGAGAGCGAAATCCAGTAGTCGAACGACGGAATAACAGTGGTAACAGTTATCCCGTCACAGTGCTAACTGGTATTCCGTCGATTGACTACTGTGGTTCGTTCTTAAATTTTAAAAACGTTACCTTTAATCTTTGGGAACATATATATTTTTTATGTTTCCCCAAATAATGTACGTTGCATAATGCAATATGTATTTCAATTCAACAATAATCTTTAATTATTAAAGAAATTGACTCGAAATAATCCTTGTCTTCTTTTTATTTCAACTTGATCGTGAGACCAAAATAATAGAACTTAATTATTCCTATTAAGGTTACTATTTTAAATGTATCGAAGAGAATTTTTTATGAAGTTGATTATTAACATGAAAAAATGGCAGGAGTCCAATACGGAAAGGTCAAGACCAATTTTTCCTATCTCTCGCGTTACCACTAGTTCATTTTTCCTTGCATCCACTTCTTTCTCATAAATCCACCTAGCAAAATTACTCATCTTTATCAATGACGCTCATCCCTCGAGGACATAGAGCGAGAATTAAATTTCCATAGAGTTTGACGTTCCGGATTTCGAGGTATCTCATCAATCAAACCCATGCCACGCAATAATAGCGCCTCTTTTGTAGGCTGAAATAGGACAGCAACAAAAATTAAAAATGAAATATCGGTTTCATCGAACGCCTTTCAATTTCCATAGACAGGTGGAGGTACTAATTTTTTCTATCCTATTGACCAATCCGATTTGGAAGCTGATCATCATCATTGACAACTGCGTAATTTGGGGATCATGAATTCTCTTTTGTTAAAGCTCTTTCGGCTTTAATGAATACATTTTCATCACATGCTTCGCACTTGATTAAAGTATGACCAAAACGCGAAATTTTCTATATTTTATTGAACTCTTTGGCATTAAATGTATGTTATATTAATTTCTGCTATTTGGTCACGGACTAATGTTCTTGACTCTTTGTTATCGATTAAAATGCAAACTAAGTGTCTCATCAAAAAATAGTCAAAAGCAAATTTCTATATTATATTTTACAAAACATTGTTACATATTTTCTGAGTAAACAATTTTTTGATTAAATATTTTAATGTATCTTGTGTCATTTTTGGGTGAAAAATTATATAATTGAACATTGTATTGTACATATCGTGTGTCGTTTTTCCAAAAATTTTAATTTTTTATTTTAAAAGTTATTTTTCTCGGTTAAGACGAAAAGGGTTTGTCCAAAAAGGCTGGTTAACGAACTTGTCCTTTCTTTTTGGTCCGTAAAAAACGTGTATTAAAGCGCAATTCAATCCGATTAGTCTTTAAAAAATCCGGTATGCAGACGATGGCGAAAACGACGACGACGGACAGGCAGACACAAGCGTAAAACTTTGTTTTTTCGGATTCAGGGGATCTCGAAACGTGGAGATTTAGTGGAATCTGCGATAGTCAGTTTTCACATGAACCTTCTCTTATAAATAAAATGTAAAAATTATTTATTTAGTTTAAACATGAAAATCTTCTGATAATTAAAAATCAAATTATATATATCGACTGAACTCATTTCAAATCAGGCATGTATGTAGGTATACTTTAAGCTATAGAATCTCTCGGTCACAAAATGTGTTGTTTCCAGAAGAAAAAATATTAAGAAAAAATCTGCTCTCTAGTTTCAGCACGCGGGCAAAAATATTATAATATCATTGACGCGGGATTGAGAACGAAAATTTGAACTTTGCGCTCGGCTACTTTCGGTTCTCACAATTCATGCTCAATTTCGTTTATAGTGTAATGCATGCATGCATTTATACTTTAAAAAATTTTTTTAACTTTGCTTTGATTTTATATGAAAAAGGAATTAATTTACTAAGGGATCTATAAGCGACCTTAAGGAATGCAAGCAAAAATTACAATTATCGAAAGCCTCAAGCAGTCAAAAATATTATAAACAACGTTTCCGGCTTTCAAACCAAAGAAAATTTTCGACCTATACGCAAAGAAGAAGTTCTGTAAGTTTTATGTTAGCTAAATAATAATTTTTGTGACCACGAGAATTTTTTCTTGTGGAAAATTGAACTTTCGAATTGTTCTTGTGAACCGAGCAAGAGACCATAAAAAATTAGGGGTTTTCTCTTTTCTGTAGAGCTTTTTTAAATGAGCAAACAATTATGAAGCCCGCATAAAACTTGCAGGATGTTTTTCTTGAAGGACTGACGCGAACTGTGTTTGTGTTTGACCTGGAGATAGAACAGGTGTGGAATTACACACTTGGGATTTTTTAATTCTGCCAATGTACCCATCCTCTAACTCCTTATTGCTTCATCCCTCTAGCCAATCATTATAAAACTCTACACCTGGGAAAAATTTGTTCCGCCGTCGGGTCGGGATTTTTTCGGGTTCGCAACTTGAACCGACAATACAACCTGGACCGAAAATCTGAAAACCTGAACAGGCCTGAAAGTTTACTTAAAATATTTACGGTAAATTTAACGATAATTGATCGTCAATTACCATAAATTATCAAAAATTTTCGGAAATTATTTGTAAACTTCAAAATTGAATTTTCGGTTTGGTTCGGTTATTAGGTCTTTTGAGTCAGATTGCGAACCCGAAACCCGAACGACACGATGCCGACCCGAAGTCATTTTTCACACGACTATTATTAAAGTAGAAATTTAACAACAACAAAATAGCACAACACAAAAAGTTATGGTAATTTAAAAAATATAATGTCTACATGTTTATACAAATCAACGCCATTTGAATAATTGTTTACTTTTTTCCTATTTTTACGCATATTTTTAAGCAGGACGGTAAATCTCGCTCCGTGGATCTGCAGTTAGATTATAAGTTATAAATGGACTTTGCAAACAAACTTTAAAATTCAAATAATCGAAAAAATATGTGTCGCCTAATTTCCTCTGAAAATAACATAATACTCGTCATAGAGCCTGGAAAACTCCTAAACTTTTGAAAAAGATCCTGGACATTTTTAATGACATTTCTTTTCAAAGTTTTAATCATGATCGTATTACTTTTCTACTTATTTGTAATAAAATTATACCTTTGAACTGAGTAGTTTCTGACATGAGGGGTTAATTCGGAGATTCCTAAATTGATAGGTTAAATTACTTAAGGTGGGTGATTTTAACCAAAATCTAGAATCAGTCAAGGTTTGAACTGATTCTAGATTTTTGGAACAGTTTTGAGTAATTTATCCTATCAATTCAGGAATTTAGGGGTTTCGGAATTTACCCCACATGTCTGCAATTGGTCCGTTTGAGGGTACTCAAAAGCTCTCCTTGAATTTACATTGACTAATAATTTTATGCACAGTACCGGCGGAAATTCTCTATGCACGCCTATTTTTTAATCTGTTGCTAAAGTTTCTTTATTTTCCATACTATAAAGATACAATGTTTTTCCTAATTATAGCATAAAAGTTAATAAGAATCGACCTTTAATAAGCCTCAATTGAAGGCAAAATATCAATTTAATAAAAATATATTGCAAAAAGACGTCAAATTTCAATGTTTTCGAAAAATTAGAATCATTCTGGAACTACCTCAGGGTTGAATGTGGTGCAAAAAAGTTGCAAAATTACAAATAATGAAAACATCTCAATTTTATGTTTTTTTCTATATCTTTTTATACAATTGACATTTTCCTTTCAATGTGACCTTATTAGACACAGAATTCTATAACTTTCGCACTATCATGAAGTAAAAATTTCATGTTAGTATCATAAAAATTAAGGCACTTTAGCAACAATTCAGAAAACAGGTGTGTAGATAATTTCCGCCGGTATGAATTTAAGATAATTAACACTATGCTAAGTATGAAAAATACAAAAAAGTAATGCGGCTACGGAGGCACAATATCAAAATTGTGTTTTGACCAATTTTTCTATCTAAACTTCACTAATGGTTCGTTACGTTTCTTTTTGTTTCTTTTGATATGAAACTTTAACGCAACACGGTTTTGAAAAATGGAAAAATACTCCCTCACAGCATCATTTCAGGAACAGTTTTTTTACATTTGTATTAGATACTACGAACTCACTGCTCGAAATTATACATTGGTAGTGGCTTTTTTTACCATACCATACATTTACGGTCGGTTGCTTTTACTCCTCTTGCTATTTCACTATTATGCAAATTGTCAAGTAACTGTGCTTCAATACTTTCTAAGTTATTATTTGTTGCTTAAGCTACCCTCGCACACACGCATGGACATATGCTACGGAACAACCATAGATGTAGATCTTGATAGATTTAGTACATTTTTGTTCAACTAAGCTATTATTTTTGCCTGTTTTCTTTAATTTCCGAGTTTATTACTCACTACTCCTTTCATTTATATATTTGTTTCTTTTACGTTATCAGTCTACGTTTAAGGACCTTAGATTTAAGTAAATATGTATCATATAATGTTTGTTCCATAGAGAGCTACTTAGCCCTAGGAACTTTTTAATAAATTACAAAAAATTACAAAATTACAAAAAAATGCCAATGATGACAATTATGACTTAACGTAATTGCTGCATCTTTTTGACATAATGTATCCGCAACCTGATTATCTTTTGATATTTTTTATATTGAGCTTAGTTTGCAGCCAAATTCTTTTAAATTTGTAGAAATAATTGAGAAATATTGAAAACTGGTCCTGATGTTGTTAGCATTTCTGCAAAGTATACTGCAAATAGTACCATGGTTTGAAATTTATTTCAATTCAAATTTTGTAAAGAATTTTTGAAAAAGTAGTTTCGGAAATTTTTCTAAAGTTGACCTGCAAACCCTGAAAATGTCCTAGAATTTTCAAATCCGTCTTCTAGAATAACCCTGACAATATGTCGTCGCCGAAAAATTCTACTACTTGAATCAGTGTACCTACTTTCATGATTTGAAATAGACTTGGTCGATGTATTTAACAAAATAAATTTGGAAGAGATTTTCCGCCGTGATATTTTGGTGGCACGTAAGTATTGAATTCCATCATTTGGTACTGTGATACACTCGAACAAAGGAAACATGACTCTACGAATGTACTGGGTGTAGACCATATACTGCTAACTGTAAAGGGAATACTCTATAGTCTAACAAAAGTCAACATTGCTCTCTATGTAAATAGGCTTTCCGTTTCACGAATGCGTTGTACAGTTTACACGCTATCTGACTACATATCTCGGTTTTACGAAGGGCTGAGAATTGAGTCTTGAAGGTATTAAAGTATGTGAACATAAAGGCACTTCTCCTCAGGCACTTTGAAGTCGAAAGCGTTGCCGAGAGGCACGAAACGCGTGACAGATCGTTTTTGTCGGATCGATTTATGAGGTAGATATCGTTGCGGCAAGTAATAGCTACCTTCGCATTTTCCCCAAAGGTTCCGCCTTCATAATGATTAACGCCTTTCTTAACCTTGCGTTTTATTTCCCATTTTATAAAGAAAAACATTTTCTTGTTATTTCTTCTATTCTCGTTGATAACATTTTCCTTGACAAAAATAATGTATTTCTGAAAATCAAATTTGAGTTTACCAAATAATTTTTGGGTGGTCGCAGTTTTGCAAAATTAAACTTCACACCTGAATGCACGATTAAATTATACACCGTACATTTTTTAGAGTTGACGTGCATTAAAGGTACGTGAAAAGTGAGATTTTCGTAGTTTTTGATTTTTTAAATATACATATTAGTTTCAGAGCAATACCTTATGAATGAAAATTGTAGCTAGTGCAAAGGAAAATACTTTCATTTAGTGTACGATTGGAAACCAATTATTTGGCGCCGGTAAAAGTTATAAAAATTACGATATCTTAGGAGCAGAGAGATACAAGAGCATAATTGAGGCGCCCGATGCAAAAAGGAGATATAAAATTATTTTGCTGGTAGTGGGGAGGCCCCTGGGCACTTGGGAATAAAGTTTTGAATTTGAATTTTTTAAATACGCATTCGTATTTTAAATTCAATTGCGCATCTTATTCTTCAAATAGAAAAAGTTGTAGCTTTATTAGTTTTTGAATTATTTACAAAAAACTGTTTTTTATCTGATTAAAATATTGTGCCT
>CAKNWU010031970.1:0-10731 GCA_932072015.1 Andricus quercustozae
GAGAATAATTCTGACAGCCGGGAATCCCATTTCTGCTCCAATTTAATTAGGTTAAAAGGCGGTAGATAGCGCTGGCGTCATAATTCTCGTGACTTTTCGAATAAAAATGGAGCGATAATGAGGCGAAAGATTATCCAGGCTAGGTTAAAAATGGAAAATTATCTTCGATTCGTGTAAAGTTTAACCGGCAAGGTTATTTTTTGTGGCAGTGAATCTTTCACCTGGAATCGATGTAAACTTTATCTTTCGTTTTTTCTGTGTTTGAATAGAAATGAATCAAATATACCAAAAGATTATATAGGAAATGCGATTGAAAATGTATTCCATTATATATTTACCAATGGAGTTGAAGACTGCTACAGTGAAAACCAGAGTAACAGTAATGATCCACATTCTTTCCAATAAACAGAGGAAGTTGATTTATAGAGAACTTCCAAATAGTAAAGAATACAAATAATGACTATCTCACGAGATGTTTCAGTATATATACTAGTGTTTCTCCTCACTCCTGGCGTGGATCCAGGCGGGATGCCATGGAGTCATGACCCCCTCCCCCTCTTAAACTGAGATTTTGCAAATTATTTTTTATTCTTAAGGAATATTCCTAAATGACTATGAAGTCCCCCTCACCCAAACATTCGCCTGGATTCGCCCCGGCCTTACTCACACTTAGAAATGATGGCACACATTTGTAAGATGTATAGACGACGAGGAACATGTTTTTCAGATATAATTGTATTTCATAAATCTCTTTTTTTTCCAATTCTCTAATTCTTCAGCAGTATAATTTAAAGAGACTAGAATGGTTATCGGTATAATTGTAGAGGGGATAATTATCTGTTATATCAGTTATGTTTGAATTTCGTGCTACGCTCAAAGTAAACGGAGAAAACTAGATATTAGCAAATATATATTAGAAATATGTGTACTAACACATAATATCAGAGATTTTGTCACACTACATCTCGAATTTTTCTGTTAATATACGAGATATTACTGGCTAGTAGCACAAGATTTTAATTTTTTTATAATCTTAGATGTTGAATTTAAATATCTAAGATTTGAAACATAAGTATCTGAGATATTAGAAATCTATGTTCAGTGTTTGCGCGCGCACGCTCTACGTGAATGGTCGCAGGTGGCGCGCGACCAATAGAGTATTTCCACTTGTGACGTCATTTCAAAATGTCCGAATGGCTCAGGGATACCATTGCATTATATACGTTGCGTCGCATGTATTATGTTAGTTAAAGAATTGTGTTTACCGGCAAATTAAAAATGTCTAGTGAATACTTTTTGAGTTTATCTGGCGACGTGAAGGTCCGTTATTGTGATAGACTAAGTGGAATTGACAATTTAGATCCCTGTGCTCTGAAAAGTAAAGAATTTTCCACCAGCATTAGTGATGTACCCGTAGTGAGTTAAATCGATCTTTTATCGTATTCTGCGATAACCCATAATTATTACACTTACAAACCATTAAAAGCTTCTAAAATTTTGAAGGCTTCTAAGTTTTACCAAGTAGGATTTGTTGAAAAAGTGGAGTGCAAGAAGGTGGATGGCAACTTTCTAGTGCGTTCACTTTTTATTTTCATTTTTTATTAACTTCATAGATTCTTATATCACAGAATATATACTGAAGTATATTTTTTTTTGTAATGTGTCACTAAATTTTTTATACATTTAATAATAACGCTTACTTACAAAATAGCATACAATTTTGAACATATTACCAGATGCTTCAAATTTGAGGTTAGGAAATGTTCAATTTAATAAAAACATCTTCTTGACTTTTTCTAATAAATGTAGACAATATTTTCAAAGTTAAAAAGATATGCACTGTTACGTGTTAAACATTCACAAAGAATGAATGAAAAAATTTCAAAGCGTAGATTTTCTTAGATCCAAATGAATCTATCTTAAAGTGCCCATAGTATTTGTATTGCTAAAGCTAGATTCATTTGGATCAAAGACAATCTACGCTTCAAATTTTTTTTCATTTGTTCTTTGAAAATGTTCAACTTGCAGTAGTGCACATATTTTCAATTTTTCAAATATTTTGTACATTGATCAGAACGAGTCAAACTCAAATTTATATAATTGGTATAAGCATCCATGCATTTAATGAAAAATGAACATGCTAATACTAACCTCACCACGCACTTGAAAGTTGTTACTTCACCAAATAAACTCAAAAAGTATTCACTAGACATTATTAATTTGCCGATAGACACAATTCTGTAACTGAGAAAATACTAACGACGAAATTTATACAATGAAATAGTATCCCTGAGCCATTCGTCCATTTTGAAATGTTATGGCTTAATGGAAATACTCTATAGGTGCACTGCCGTAACGCAAGCGCAAGCAAAACTTTCCCAACATTGTGACGCCAAGTAGCACCTACCATCTTCTTTTCCAAAGATATCCGAAGAAGAAGGAATGTTAAAACTATGTTTCCGCGAAGTTTTCTAATCTGATCTGATTTGTGAACTTAAACTTTTGCGGTGCGTAAAGTGTGTGAAGCGTGAGACTTGCGGAATTATTTTTCAGTAAGTATGGATTTTCAGATAGCATGTTTTTAAAATTCCAAGCTAAGGAAAACTAACCTTTAAATAAAAAAAGAATTTGATTTTATAACATATTTACGTAAAACATAAAATTATTTTTGTTCAGGTTACTCAAATACGGATGTCAGCAGATTGCTAAAAGATTGGGAAGTCGAGGACTTTATAGTAGAGAGCTTAAAAGGTACGTGTCATAAATATTAGAAATTTTATAGCATTGCGACGCTTTGTGTATCTATAAAGCGTCGCAATGATTTAATCACAATAATGCACTTCCTGTATAGGAATCTACAAATCAATACAATAACCTGTAACCAAAATTATTGGAAAGTAGGAAAGATATTTAGTCCACACAGCGACATTCCTGAGATCGGAAGAGCGTGTCGCTGTAAGCCTTAAAATTTTATTTTCGAAATCTTTAAAAATTCACATTTTGTTTCAAATATTTCATAATGTTTTGAAGTTTTAAATTATTTTAGAATCTTTTCAAAACTGCTCAATTTATCTTAACAACAGTGATGCCTCTATCACTGATTCTAAATATTTTGCAAAATAAACTTATACACACTTTTAAATAAAGATTTTTTTATTAACATTATTTTTCCAGTCTGAAGTTCTCAACATGAAATTATTTTGAAAAATACATAAAATCTCTAATTTATACTTACTTTTGACAGATTTGGATATCTAGGTAAAATTTTAACGTGTAAAAATGTTGCATACGTGAAATTGCTGCTTGTTGATAAATTTTGTACATTTTTTTACAGGGAGACTTTCATGCTGAAAATTATTTTAATTTAATTTTTTAAATTTTATTGTAGATAACGAAATCGATCTAGAATCGCTTTATTTGTTAAAAGGTGATGATCTTTGCCTTTTAATAATGTAGCTAGGGCGAAAACTGAAGTTTATGAAGAAATTTGGTCAATTCTTGAAAGCGGTATGGCATAATTTTGAAGCATTAAACTCAAATTAAAATATCAGTTTTAAGTTCATTTTTATTTTTGTTTTGTTATTAAGTCATTTTTTAAACACATTTTTAGTCACAGAAGTCGATGTACTTCAATTTAAGAAATTAAAACTAATTACGATTTATCTTTCAGAATCAGGAAACATAAAAGGATCCTCCTATGGACACAAATGAGTTTGATGAATAACCGGACATTATACTTGGTAGAAGTCTACAAAAGCGATTTGATGTAGAAGACGGCATAGAAAAAAGTGAATGTAAGCAAAATTTCTTTCTCTAAGAGGCCCTCATTTTTCTGACCTGGGGTTGTGAGTATCGGATTTTTTTTATTTGCTTTGAAAAAAAAACTTGAAAGAGTCTTGAAAACTTAATTTTATAAATAAAGTTTGTATTGTTTAATAGGGACAGTTAGGAATTACCTTTTGATCGAAGAAGATGGGTATCTAATGCTTGAGACGAACTCAAAAGAAAGAAGTTCCAAAAAAACTGTATTAGACTCAGCACTACTACGCGAGAGGCCCCGTAAAGAAATAACTTTCGGTATGTGATAGTTTTACTACGCTAATGGTGTATCAATGTAAAGAAATACAATTTTCATGTATTTATGAGAAAGGAATATCCATGTCGTAAAGTGCGATGCAGCAACTGGCGCACAAGGTAAACTATACTTTATTACGGACTGCAACGAATAAGATCGTATTATATTTACAATACAAGATTGTATTTTATTTTCAAATGAAATTTAAAATCATTTATGATAACGTTTAAATCTTTGTATTTCATATCTATTTGTGTGTACATTATGCTTCATAAATCTGAATCAGTCACCTTGCCTGACGCATCAATGTAATATCGATAAAATTCATTATATCAGTCATTTTGTTCGATAATATATCGATTTTTCAGTCAAATTGACTTACTCTAATTAATAGTTCATTTACTAATAAATTTTAGTATCCCAGATTATTATTGGTAATATTCATTGAATATTACTCTTTAACATCATATATAATAATCAGTAGCATTTTAGATAATTCACTGTAATATCTGGGATGTTTAAACCTAACATCAACAGTAATATTGAAGATCTTACCACTTTCAAATTCTCAGCTTCTTCCCTTAATATATCAGATATTTGGAATAAATATTTCAGATTTTTTAGAATAAGTAGCTCCGATATTTAGAATAAGTATCTAAGATATTAAATACTGCGAATATTAAAACCCATTAGCGCCTGGCGATGCCATATGGCATCACTTTGACGTTGTTTGAAATTTGCGCGTCAACTGTCACCTGTGTGTCGCAACCGCACAAACTAACCTAAAGCTTGTAAAGCAAGCTCAGCCATTACCCACGACCGTTTTCGACAATGCGGTCATTTCGTACTCAGGTAGACCTAAAGTGTTAGTCATATAAAAAAATGCAATTCTGAAACCCTAAATTAATTCAGGAGCTAATGGGGTAAATCCAAGTATCTAGATCGTCGTCCCATAGTTAAATCACACACACACACATAATATATATATATATATATATATATATATATATATATATTACTTTTCTGTTTCTGTTGCGCACTCGAGGTCTGACATGGTTCTTCTGGAGTTCGAGAATCGAACCATGTTCGTTATCGAATTTTCGGCACCAGCAGACAAAAACATCATAGCCAAGGAGAATCAAGAGAAAGAGAGGTATAAAGACCTTGTAACGAAGTTGCGACGGCTATACCCAGAATATTCTGTTAAGCTAATCCTCTTGATCATCGGTGCTCTTGGAGGTGACAAGGTTTCACTGGTAATAGCCTGAAAAGCATCGCTGCGTGTCAAGAAAATGCTAAGACACTTGCGCGTAAAATGTAGAAGGCGGTCGCCCTTGGGTCGCTTCGTGTCCTCAGGGTGCACGAGACTTTTGCCGGATCACCGCGATTTCGCTGGGAGCATGTACAATTTTTGTTTGTAACGGTAAAGCTGACCTTCCTCCCTTAAAAAAACCTTAGCTAGTACTAAAGTGTTTTCTTGCAAAAATTTTCAAATTCACGACACATAACCTGATGAAACAATAAGTTTTAGTGTTGTACGTATTAGACGTTGACAATATCCGGCAACTGAAGTGTATGACACACAGTTTAATTGCACGAAGGGTATATTTACGAATCAGATAAAATAAAAATATAATGGACACATTCATATTAGTAGAGATGCATTTATTAATATTTTTAAAGTTTAAGTTTCGAAAAGGTGAAAATTGCCACTTATTTTGCTCCTGCGCACGAATTACGAAATCATTTTTTGAATCAGTTAATTAAATCAATTTCTTTGTGATAGAATATATGGCGAGCGGAAGATCATTTGAGAATGAGAATAGAAAGTGTACTTTAGGAAGTCTTGTAGTCAAGTTTTCCTTTATATGATGTGTGTCCAACGCTTAAATCTAATAAAAAATCAAAGGATTTTTTACGGTTATATGCAAGCATTTTTCATACCTGTAGATGTTGTAGTAGACGTTTGAATCGTAAAAACGTTGAAACGATTTGACATTTTTTTGTTGACTTCGAAATCAAAGAAAAATGTCAAATTCATGAAATTTGAGTACCCCATGGTCTACACTAAAGTGACAGAATTTTCAAACATTGCGCAACAGAGCTGCCAGTATAAAAGAGTTTAATTTGTGACGGATGACAAATACATGCAGGTGTTTCATTTTTTTTTCTTGAACCAAGTAAAAAATAACATGAAATTTCTTTTTTAACTGTATGATCCTTTTTACAAGAAAATGTGAAACGAGAAAAAACCTACGTTAATACTGAGGGCAGTCTCCTCTGGTGTCAAAAAGATGGTTTTTGACAGAAATGAAATTTTCTATTGAAAATAAGGTTAAGAAAATGTTCAAATGTCTTAAATAGAATCAAAAATAAAGTTCTGTTTTTGTAAGAAAGATATTCACGTGGTTCATAATAACAAATACAAGAGATGAATGCTCTTGTTAGGTCATCAAAGAAATTAAAAGAAAAAAATTTTTAAATTATATACGGTAAAGACACCAGTTAGTGACAGTGTTAGTTCTCAAGAGTACAATATTTAACTATTCACTGTTTTATACGCTCTAATCGCGATTGTTTTTGTAAGTATAAGTTAAGTAGTTGTTTTTTAATATTAAAAGCATGATGGCAGCAATGTCCGCATTGTTTGTTAATAATTATTGATTTTTTGTGTGCTTCATACGAGTGGATGAGTTAGTGACACCTGTGCACCTTTTAATAACAGTGCTTTTCCCCTGTCACTAACAGGTCCAAGGAAGCGTTTGGAACCTTTCAGTGACAGAAACACGTGATAGGGCGTAAAATTGTTGATGTTTGTTTCTGATGAAGCAAATGAGTAGAAATCCTACAATAACTATTTATTAATAGTTTCGAATTGGAAGATAATTATATGTTTGCATAAATTGCTTAAACAATTTACCATTTTTTTTAGCAATTTTCTCTTAGAATAGAGGTAGAAAGTCGCGGTTTTTTCAAAACATTTTCACTTTTGCTCTAATTTTCAACTAGAGAGAGGTAATATATTTCATTAATGTTAACAAAAATAATTGTTTAAACAATTTATTATTATTGTTTATAATACTATCTTTGAATAATGCTAGAAATTGCGGTTTTTTCTGAAATTTTCAACATTTTGTTTACTTTTCATTTGGAGTGAGTTAATATTAAATTTAATATAGCAAAAATAATTGTTTAAACAAATTATTATCTTCCTCTATATTAATACTAGATAGTTGCGGTTTTTTTCTTAACTTTTTAACTTTGTCCATTCTTCAATTACAGTGAAGTAATAATTAATTAAGTTAACAAAAATTATTGTTTAAATAATTTATTATTATTGTGAATAATATTGTCTTTTCTTCATGGTAGAAAGTTGCGGTTTGTTTTGCAATTTTCAACTATTTGTCTATTTTTCACTTGGAGTGACTTAATAATTATTTAATTTGAGAAAAAATAATTGTTCAAACAAATTATTATTGTTAATTACTATCTTCATCTATATTAATGCCAGATAGTTGCGGTTTTTTCTGAAGTTTTTAACTTTTTGTCCACTTTTCACATAGTGAGGTAATAATTAATGCAAGTGAATAAAAATAGTTGTTTAAACAATTTACTATTGTTTATTACTATTTTCTCTTAGATAAGAGCCAGAAAGTTACGGTTTCTTCTGAAATGTTTAACTTGGCTTTGCCTTTTTAGTTATGAACAAATGATAAATAAACATTAGAGAGAAACATATTTGGAATAATCTCTTTTGTTCGTAAATATATTTTGCTGGAGGGCGACTGATATCAAAATATGTTGAATTCCAAATTTTTCCTTCACGCTTTGCAATAAACATCTTGTTGTAATTTAAAACAAAACTCTCACAACTGAGCTCGGGTCCACAACGGACTCGAGTTCCCCTTCGGCGTATGACAAGACGGGCAATATATCAACACCATAGAAGTGCCTAATATGGTAATATAACACTTTTAGAGACGCATTGTGTCTCTCGATGTACCCGTAACGTGCATACTTTGAGCATCCACTAAGAACATGCCCAAGTGTTTCTGGTTCTTGCTTACACGCTCGGCAGTTAGTATCGCCTACATGTATATTCATTATGCGCTCGCGGTAAACACTCAAGGAGCGTAATAATTAGCGCATGGTTCGTGTTTTCGAATGCCTTACGGTAGTCAATCCAAGCCATGGACAGATTGCGTTGATACCTGATCGAGTCTTGGGTAATACTATTGGGTCCTATTGTCACTCGCAACTGAACCATGGCCTCCATCCGAGAGAGGCCTATTGTGGGTGAAACTGCCCGATACTGGTGACGTAACCGCATAATTCGTTGCATTGGGGAGTTAGCCCAATGGGACGTTCAGTGTGTATATTATTATTATTAAATTTATTTTAGACATAATATGCATTATATAATAAAATTTATATTACATTCAATACACATATTTATATAAAATTTCAATCACGTGTGTGTAAGGTCGTTGCATATATATCTTATATGAAGTCAGTGGCTATTTTTTCTGACCTTGATGCTAAAAGGCTGATTTTTTTAGAAGTAAGTTAAGCATTTAACTTACTTCCAGAATTTATCGTCGAGTTGCGAATCAAGAAATACGATTAACGACCCTGTGACTGGTCACAGAAATAATGTTGGTCAAATCCGTACCCCTTGCCAACGTCTCGTGGGGGCTGGAAGACACCCCTGTGAGTGGTCAAAGAATTAATTGTCGCGCACCAGCTTCCCAACAAATTTTTAAAGATAATAATTTTACTTTTCTTTCACGCGACGTTTTGGCTGAATTTTTTTAAAAAGCCCTTATCTTAGATTAAGAATAATTATCGCACAAACGTATGTATTAGTTAAGTTAATATTAAATAAGTATTTCTCTTATATTCTTATGATAATAAGACAAACAGATCCAATTTGAATGCGTTGCAGAGAGCCCGGGATTTTCACATCAAATCTCGCTCGTGCCGCAATTTCGGCGAGTCAGAGTGTGGTACCGGTACCAGGCTTTGATTGGCTTCGCTCACGCCTAGCTGGTAGCCAACCAGCATCTACCCCCACTCTAGCGGACTCCGCTACCACGGATGCTGTGCGGGTTAGCTCCTGCGCGTCTCAACAGCGACCAACCGCAAGCCATCCTCCACCACGTCCTGCGCGACTGGTGCGCGCTTCCCAGCGTGTCGAGCATAAATATCGGTGCTCCCGTACCACAGAATCATTTGCTAACCGGCAGCTTTCGACGACGATTCGACGCTCAATGGAAAATTCAGAAGGTAACCAATATTCACTAGCTGGGGAATAGTCGTAAACATATCTACGTGGAATAGACTTGCAATGTCCATAGTGTAGAGAAGTATAGCTGTCTCACTTAACAAGGAAGCGCACTGCAGCAGCCTTCGACCAGCAGCCCTAATGAGCCGAGCCAAGGTGGCTCGCGTATCTAAACGTTTAGGTGACCGCTTCGGCTGTGCAACAATCCGGACTCCCTGCCAGCATTACGGATTACGGGTACGAACTTGTTAACGCTCTGTGACGCATTCTCATCGTTCGGCCTGATTTCTTTTGATTTAATAAATAAAGGTTTCATTATTTTTAAACCTGATCCTCTTCCCCTGCCCTATGTATAATATTGCAGGTCATCACACCTGTACTATTGACGTAGGTTTAGGAATATTTTCTCGTTTATTTCGCAATAATCATACTCACAGGAGACCTTCAGAGTTGCCGCCTAGCGGGGACCTAACCCCACACCATATACACTACACTCTCGTTGTAAGGGACCTTCAGAGTTGCCGCCTAGCGGGGACCAATACCCGACCAACGGACACCACACTCAACGGGGACATCCATAGTTTCTGCCTAGCAGGGACCTAGCCCCACACTACCTACACTGCTCATTTGTTGTAGGGGACCTCCAGAGTTGCTGACTATCGAGGACCTATACCTGATCAATGGACACCACACTCACCGGGACATCCAGAGTTGCCGCCTAGCGGGGACCTAGACCCACATCACCTATACTACTCATTCGTTTTAGGGGACAAACGAAGTTGCCGCATAGCGGGGACCTAGACCCGATCAACGGACACCACAATTACAGGGGACCTCCAGAGTTGCCGCCTGGCGGGTTCCTAGACACGACCAACGGACATCACACTCACAGGGGACCTCCAGAGTTTCTGCCTAGCAGTGACCTAGCCCCACACTGCCCACACTACTCATTCGTTGTAGGGGATCTTCGGTGTTGCCGCCTAGCGAAGACCTGGGCTTGACCGACGAACAAACATCGCATATCTTTATTTGTTTCAGAATAAACAATCGGCCCTCTTCAGGCCCATCAATATTTTTTACGTGGAATAATTCTTTGTATTCAGTAATCAGAGCCGCTGGACCTAGAACCATTCCTCTGTTTCTCCCATTCCCTCCCTTTTGCCAAAGTTGTATGTCCCCCCACCTGCCCTCTTTCTGAACGCAATTGCCATTGTAGGGTAACTGGCTTTCGTCCCAACTCGGTGAACTACATAATGTTGGTCAAACCCCTACCTCCTTCCAACGTCTCGTAGTGGGTGGGAAGGCACCCCTGTGACTGGGCACAGAAATGATCTTGGTCAAATCAATACCCCTTTTCAACGTTTCGTGAGGG
>CAKNWU010032458.1:0-10162 GCA_932072015.1 Andricus quercustozae
TTTTTTTTGGTAGAAATTGCACATTTTTAAGAGCCGTGTCATTATCAAAGACGTACTTACGGATTTATTAGATCACACTGAAAAAAATGGTATAGCTATTGTAGCTAGAAATATATTGCTAGGGAGATATAGCTGAATGTTCAATAAAGTCTAGGTAGGACTGCCAACTAGATAGCTAAGATATAAAAACCGTCTATCTCCTGCAGACAGAAAATGCAGACTATATTTGGTTTGCTCGTGACTCGTGACAGCTAAATTTTCTAGGTACTGTACCTATACTTTGCTGCAAGAAAATCTGTTCAATACAGCTAACTATTTAGGAAGACGAAATCCAGCGATACTTTCTAGCTGGGATAGGAAGAATTCTAGGTAATACACCTGAAAAAAATTTTCAGTGCAGTGAAACAGAGTTTAGCTTTTTCAGTTCTTGAAAAAAAAAAAACATTTATGTCTTCCCAATGTTTTAACTTATTAATTAAAACTGTTATTGATTCTGCAATGTGTATTAGCAAAAGTGTTACAATTTTCTCTGTTTTCAGAAAATTTTTACTTTGTACACTTTCAAATTTACCGCCATGCTTGACGCCTTCTGCGCCTGGCGTCGGCGTAGACACTTGCAAGTATCAGTTTTTTACCTCGAACGAGAATGCAAGTTGCATTCATATCGCGTCGTCCCCGCGAAGTTAACAAATAAAAACCGGTATTAAAATCAACCTTATTTCAGTAATCAGTTTGAAACCCCCACTTAATGCGCGAATAATTATTATTTTATATTAAAGTATAGTGTTGTGTATTCATTTTTTCCTTTCCTACTTCCTAACCTCAAATCACCACGTGGTTTCCAAAATAACACAATAGCTAGGAGATTCTAGCATCAGTGGTTGAAACACTTCTCTAATTTCATCGCGAGAATTTGATAACTTGATTTCAGATTTAAAGTTCATCGTATTCTTTACGATGAGCCTTAAAAGACAATACAAGTTACCAATTTCTCGCCTAAGGCAAAATTTTTTAACCGGTCTGTAGCCGGGATACCCGACCGGATCCCGGCCGGTATGAAAGCCGGAATCCGACCAGTTCACCGTGACGTTTTGGCCGGATCCCGGCCAGTATCCCCGGCCAGCGCCCGGTTGAAACTGGGCCTATCCGACCGGCTCCCGGTTGGATCCCGGTTACCATTCCTACACGGGCTATTAACAAAAACACATGATTCCTGCACTACAACTTTTTCTCTGGTAGCATTAACGTAGCTTTACCCACAAATAAAATATTTTGAAAAACTGAACACAATTGATTTGCTCTGAAAAATAGGTCAAAAGTCGTCAACTTCGGGAGGTCATAATTTATGACCTATTGAGACAAGGCCATTTTTTCAAATTACTCGAAATTGCGTCTACATTAATGAATATTAAGAACACTTTTTCTTAAACTTAACAGGTTCCAATGTATATATAAAAACTTCAGAATTGACTTTTTGAAAAAATCGGGGGTTTTTGAAGAGTCATAACTCGGCGCCTATATTAGTGATAAAAGGTTTTTCCTTTTTTGAACTTTCTCCGAATTTTCTCTGGTTCGATTTTTTTTGTTAAACATTCTGCTCTAAAATACAATGGGCTTGAATGCGCGCGTTCTTAGCAAATTGGCCGACCTGAGTGCCACAGGTATTCTCTTGCCAACTAATACCGAGGAGCATTGAAGCTATGCGGGTTTCCAGAAGCCTGCTTACAGTACTCCAGTACTCCAAGTGTCACGGTCAAAGTGACACGGCGTACCACCAGCGTGTGGAAATGTGAGTATTCCCCATCACACAGCCACACAAAAACGTTTTAGATCCATAGCATAATTTTATGGAACAACAAGCAGTCGACAGGCGCCAGAAATGGAAGTGCGGCATAGAGTGCCGCAAGCGTGTAGTAATGTGAAATCAATGTAAGCGAGTACGTAAGGGTTAGGGCACCTCAATAAACCGTTTAAGCAAAAAGGCGCGCCCTACGTACTTAATACGATGAAAAGGCCTTCTTTCGTATGAGAAGCTTGGACTATGATTAAAACTACAGACAAATAAATAGTGCAGGACAAAGCGCAAATAGTTCCGCAACGTATTTGACAAGCTATAGGTTAGTGAAATGTGACGCGTTTAAATGTCAGAGTCAAGTGAGACCAGTGATGCTGATTGAGTAAGGAATTTTTTTAACAGTTACGATAGATTTAACTAAAACCTTTTGGATTTTAATTTAATTTTTTGATTAAAACTACACGAGAGTAGTATTCTAACCTTAAAATGATTTCTGTATATTGACAGAAGTGGTCCATCAATGCCCTCGCGTGAATTATGTGGAAACATAGTGATTGGACACAATATCTGCGAAGCAAATGACTAATTTCTTTGCAAAAATTCATTAAAAATTGATTGAACTTTTTACAGACTATGTACATAATAGTGTGTCACTTTGTCTCACGAATTATGAGTGCAAATCATATCAAAAACTGTTTTTGGCTCCAGCCAATGATTATACGATTTAGTGGCTAATCACCACATTTCAGTGGCCAATCATACAATGCCCTCGTAGAAATCGCCATACATTTTCCCTACTACCCATCTGGCCACGATCGGGCTGGCATGATCTGGCCAGGGTAGGGCTAATTTCATGGCCCAGAGTCTTGCCACACCGGGTTGGCCGTATTGCAACGCCACCTAGTACATGTCAAGCGAAACAGAGACTGGCGTTAATGACTCTAAATTTTGTATAAAGTTTTGATGTTTAATAAATAGTAATAAAGTTTAATAAAATTATTCCAAAGTGTAAAAAAAGCACATTACGGGTTCGGAATCACCGCGTACGATAGCCGGCTTCTCATATGCACGTGAAGTGTCAAGTGTGAGTAAGTAAATCGGTGAAACCTAACCTCAAAATAAAAATTACAAACTTAATTCCAACATAAACTTATATTCTGAAGATAAGGACAAATGCAGGATTTCGCTGGGAGCAGGTGCTAATCTGAAAAATTGCACCCGCTCCCAGCGAAATTGCAGTAAAATTTCAGCTATAACAACGTCTTACGGCCGTGACATAGGTGGTTACAATCTGCGACGAATTCAATACGATGCTCCGGCAAAAGTCTCGTGCACGCTGAGGATACAGAGCGACCCACGGACGACTGCCTTCTGCATTTTCCTCGAAAGTGTCTTAGCATTTTATTGACACGCAGGGATGCTTTTCAGGCTATTAACCAGTAAAACCTTGGCACCTCCAAGAGCGCCGATGATTAAGACGATTAGCTTAGCAGAATATTCCGGGTATAGCCGTCGCAACTCCTTTATAAGGTCTTTATACCTCTTTTTCTTTTCATTCTCCTAGTCTATGATGTTTTTGTCAGCTGGTGCCAAAAATTTGATAACGAACATGGTTCGTTTCTCGAAGTTAAGAAGAACTATGTCAGGCCTCGAGTGCGTAACAGAAACAATGGTCGAGAATATGAAGTTCCAGTATATCCGAAACTTCTCATTCTCGAAAATTGACTCTATTTCCCTAGGAGCATTTAGCGGAGCGGTATTTGGGCTGATGCCGTAAGAGTGACAGAGATGGTAATAAAGCACTCTTAGTGCCGCATTGTGCCTTTGGATGTAAGCCTTTCCCGCATGAGTTGGACAACCAGATAGTATGTGTCCTAGATGCACAGAGTGTACATGACACGCTCTGAAGCTATTGTCGGGAATGTCTTGGCTCAAAATGTGGCGACCGTATGCTAGCGTGGAAATGGCACCATCCTGATATGCCAAAATGAAACCCTACGTGCCCGACTTCAATCCGGGAGATTTAAGGAAAGCAAATGTTAGCTCATACAACATCGACAGATCCTCCACATTTCTGTAGAAGATGCCGTGCATCTTCTTCTCGAGGAGCTGTTCACGGAAGTTTTTCTCCTGTGCGTTCTTAGTCCGGGCCTTCAGGAGTGAGTACTCGAGATAGATAATATTTTATGTACTTTGCTCATCCCTGATATTGAAGTCAAGGCCGAGTGTTTCAGCAGCCTCCTCTGCTACTTTGCAGAGAAACGCCCATTTGCCCACTTCTTCGTGTTTCCTGACAATTTTAAGAAGAGGGTCTTGTCCATTTGCTACTGTATCTGCTGTACCCAGAATAATCCTGTTGTGAAGACATTCAAGATTTAGTATTCCGCGACTACCTTGACGGCGTGAGATGTAAAGTCGCGGAACAGAAGATTTAAGGCGCATGCTTCTGTTCATGAGCATAACCTTTCGGTAACCGATATCGAGGGATCTAAGCTCGTCCTTCATCCATGGAACTACTCCAAATCAATAGAGTACTACCAAAACGGCAAGCATGTTCGTCGCAAATACTTTGTTCCTCGCCGACAGTTCGGAAGACCAAATCCGTCGGATGAGACGTTTGTATCCGCATCGGAGAGTATCCTTTATAGATGTCATGTCCCGAATGCGGCTCTGTGGCACGCCCAGGTATGTATAGGTCTCTCCAGCGCCAAGGTGTCATATAGCGCTTCCGTCGACGAGCTCAGGGTCTTCGGGGATATCATTAAGTTTTCTTTTCTTCAAATAAACCTTGACGAATTTCTCTAACCCGAATTCCATTCCAATTTCTTGAGTGTACTCTTTAACAATGTCTAGAGCTAGATTTAGTTTCTCTTGATTTTCAGCATATATCTTAATATCATCCATGTAAAATACTTGAGTGACTTTATGCTTCTGATTTCCAGGTTCGCCGCAGAAGTACCCTTCGGAATGGCGAAGTGCGAAAGATAGTGACAATAATGTGAGGCAAAAGAGGAGAGGGCTCATGGTGCCGCACCTCACGATGTATGGATCAACCTTTGAGCTTTCCAACAGACAGATGATAAGTCTATGGGAGGTTGAATAAAAAGCTTTCCGGTAATCAATCCAGGCCATCGAAGGGTAACGCTGATAGAATGCTGCGTCTTTACAGACACATCTATCGATGAGCAGGTTCTCCCGACATCGTGCTTGTCCTTTCTTTGAGCCACGTTGTTCATACATCTCTCGCCACACAGGTCCAATTGTCTGAACAATCCTATCATTTAACATAGCTGTGAAGATCTTATACAGTGTGTTCAGACAAGTTCTTGGCCTGTAATTTTTAGGGTCGGCTAAATTGCCCGTCTTCGGCAGGAGCACTGTACGTCCTTTTATCAACCACTCCAGAATAGGCTCTTCCGATTTTAGACATGAGGAAAAAATGCGGGCAAGATGCTGGTGGTTTGAAGGAAACTTCTTCCACCAGAAGGTCTTGGTACCATCTGGTCCCGGAGCGGAATAATTCTTAATTCCGCTTAATACGTTTTTCAACTCCTCGGTAGTGATAGGTGAGCATCCGTCCTCAGGTGTTATGAGGGCACTGCACAGCTCCCTGAAGCTATTTATATTCTTCGAGTGTTCATTCAGTGGATGCTGGACTTCGTAGACTTCTCTCCAAAATGCCTCGACCTCCTCTGATGTGGAGTGGTGGATGACAGTAACTGGAGGGTCTTGGAAGTGTCTAGATGGGTCAGACACAAACTGTTGATTTTCTCTGATCCACCTCTCTCTCCGCTCTAGACTTCTCCCAGCGTTAGATATTACTCGTATTCTGTCAACAATATGCTGCATGATGGACAGTAGCTTTGACTTGTTGAGTGTGTGATGACAGATCCGCAGTTCGCGCGCGAACTGTCGAACCTTGGCAGTGAAAGTCCTGCAGATTCTATGTAGTCTAGCACACACTGAATGCGGGACGCGTACTGCCTTGTCCCGCCTATCTTTGTGCTGAGTTGATGCATTCGTCTTTTGGTCTTATGATCAACCGTTGGTTTTGTTTTACGGTTTGCATCTGCCAAAGATCTCGCTGCATTATACACACTACAATTGATAGTCCAGAGGTTTGGTTCCTCGCAAAAATCTGCACGAAGCTCGCGGTTGGTCTCAGTGTCGCCTCTCTTTCTCTGTTGCCGGCTTCTACTGGCTGAGGTTGAGTTGTCGCTCCGCTTACATAACCCCTTTTTCGGAGTTCCTCGGCACGGTCTCGCAGACGTTTTTGCGAAAAGTGCGAGAGCTCTGGGTGTTTCTCGCACCACAGTGTATGCAGTCGCGTCATGCAACCTTTCCGTTCAGGGACCAGACTGGTATCATAGCATTCCAGCAGGTCGTCCCTGAGTCGATCCGTCCACTTAAAAGTAACAAGATTCTGCCGGTCAATCGCAGTGACCTCGTCTCGATTGGCTCCTCCAACTCTAGGATAGTCGGCATTGTTGTCCGACCCATTGTCGGGAGCCCTGCGCGTTCGATTGTTTTGAACCGCACTTACTACAACTATTTTTGGTGTTGTCATTGTTGTTCCCACGAGCAGCTAGGGAAAAGGGATTGTCCGTCCTTGTAGAGCCCTGCATGCAAGGATAAGGCTGCATACTCTGAGAGGTCGCCGGATATCCCAGAGTCACCGTTCGAGACACCTCACCCAGGTGCCATTCAGCTTTCGACGCGGTTGTCACGCCTCCGCTTAGAGGTTATTCCTTCGGGACTATCCCTGGACAATTATCCGCGACTGCTTAATAATTATTCTAACCATATTCATCAGAAACCCTTGGTACAGGGTCCCTCTATTTGCAACCCGAGGACGTGCTCGGTGGCTTTGTCATAGGCCCTTCGGTTCAATTCCTAAGGAATGAAAACCGAAACTGAATGGTATATATAATATGTATATATAAGGTATGAAAATTAGTGGTTTGAAAAATAATAATCACGAAAGTTAATCAACATAAAATGTAACACATATTAATATTCAGTTTTTGTAAACAAATTGTACCAAATTCATTCCCATATATTATTTTTCTTATTTTTGATATTTATAGAAAGGCAGCCTTGATTTATCTATGAGCATTGATCTCACTGATAAATCTTTACTAAAACTAAAATTTCATTGTATTTTTAGATGTAGCTTGTGCCAAATTCAAGGCCACAGAGGAGGAAGTGCTTTCCCACATAAGCGGAATATTTAGTAATGCTAAAGATTAGGATGGCAATCGCAAACAACGAAAGACTTGAAGTATATTATTATAATTTATAATTAATGAATAATACAGTTTAATATTAAACCTGATAGGGTCCCATTCTGGGCCCCATTTGGCCAGATCGAGCCCTGATCAGGGTCACGGCAAAATTTCTGCGAGGGTAATTGGCCTATGCCTTACGCTAATCAAAAAGACGGCATGGCCAATGATGCTGTTTTTTGACATTATTGTTAATTTCTTTAAATATAAATTATCTACTACTTTTAACTGAAAAAATTTCTTAAGTAACTAATGATTGTACCGATTACTCTAGTTTTTTTACATAAAATAGTACTTTGTTTCTATAAACATTCTAAATATATTAAAATTAATTAAATCTTGCAATGCCCAAGGCATCCGAGGGTCATGACTAATTCACTTGAAATTTTAGAGAATTATTATCTTATTTATCTTCATGGTATTTATTTTGTATGTAATAATTAGTTTGTTTACCTGCAATTATTATGTTCTTTGGATGGTCAATCTAAAAATGTTGTCCTTTTTCCGATCTGCGACATTAATCTTTTTATGGAATATTTTATATGCCTGATGTTGATGAGACCGACAGGTTCCGATTCTTCAATTTAAAAATCACTTATTATTATTTCCCCTGAAAATGGCATAAATGCAAGAGAAGTCTGTACCTCGTTCTGCACTCTGCCTGCCGTCCAAGCTAAAAAGATATGTACCTAATGTCTGGGTTGAACGTAGATATTCAAGAAAAACCGTTTGCGCTTAGAAATTTAGTATAGGAACACATTTTCATTAATGCAAGTACCCTTTTTGGATAACACTCATGTGCTCTTTCTGCTTTTTTAATAAAAACCTTGGAGAGAAGAACAAATCCGCAAATGACATCGTAGACATGGAGGTGATGGTGGGGGCCTGTGACCACCGGTGAAGGTGTCGCTTGCGGATTTCTTCTCTTGGACATCTTTGCTCGAAATATTTACAACTTGAGACTTTACGTACAGCACATGCGGAGTTTTCATTTTTTAATAAGATGCGTGCTCGACCACTTTTTCCAGACCAAAAATTGGCTAAATGCTTTACGTATATTCTTACCTTGCACAGAAAAAAACAAGGGTTCAGTAAAGTTGCGGCTCACGTAAAAGTTGGTATCATTTAGAACTGAGACTCCAATGGAACTCCTTTTGAGGGTTCCCTTTTAGTTTTTGATATCCAATAGATGGCTATTCATATTTTCAACTGCGCATGTGCCGAAAAGCGCGAGCCTATTTGGAATCAATAAAGACTATGAATAATCATACAGATAAATATTAACAAACATTTTTTATTCTTTTTTAAACTAAATTAAATTGAATAATAGAAATACCTAACTTCTTTAAAAATGTAATATTAATGTATTATTGCAAGTGTATATTATATAATTTTAAATAGCACCGCGGTTTTTTGGTAGATGCGCTGTTGAAAAGGTGGGATTTCCAACATAACCTTCAAAACTGTCATATTTCATATGCACTATCTTCCTTTCAAGAATGACTAATATCTATAATTGTAGTTTCTTCATTAAAATTATCCCAGTGCAATATTATTTAATTCGAATTACAAAGTAAAATGTACACCATAAACTTGTAAAATCTCCGTAGTGACTCAAGGCTGAAGTAAAAAAGGGCTCCATTGGAACCGTTTCAATCCATGCTTTGGGTTCATTTAGAAACCATTTATCATTTTGGGTTCCTTTTCATCAAGAGAGGTTCCTTTTTGTTGCAGCTCCTTTGGAACTAAAAATTGGTTCTTATAGAAACCCCAGTTTTTCTGTGTGACTTTCGTGACGCATTCGACTTCTCTTGCAAATTTCAGGCACCGCAAAGTACTTTCGATATATTTTTAAATTGCATTTGGTCAAGTTGCTCAATATTCGTAATTTTAAGCATTCATTTTTTATTATAAATACTAAAAAATTATAATTTTAATTATGCTAGTCAGACGTAGCTCACTCTTACGATTTCACTGATAAAAAATACTTATTTTTCGTAAAAATGTCTCTTACATATTCAAGACATATGGAAGAGATTCAAGACAAAATCAAGAATAAATATTTTTACCCAGGTAGACAAAGCCGAATATTTTACATTCTCATCATTTATGATGAAACTAAGTATTAGATTTTTATGTGAATTTGGACTTATCAAGTTTTCATCAGTTCCTGACGTTTTGATAACCCTTGTGTCAGAAACAACTATTTTTACGAGCATGTCTGTATGTTTGTCTGTCTTTATACGGGCCCTATATGCAGTGAAATTTATTCTAGAAATTCACATGTGTCGTATAAGTTTTTAGTTCATATATGTGCGCGTTTTACCCCAGATCTATTCATTTGTGCTTAAACTTTTTTTTAAATATGACAAACAGCATTCTAAAAATTATCACAGAAAAAACTAGGGTTTCTATTAGAACAAATTTTTGGTTCCAAAGGAGCTGCAACAAAAAGGAACCTCTCTTGCTGAAAAGGGACCCAAAATGGTAAATTTTTTCTAAATGAACCCAAAGTATGTATTGAAACGGTTCCAATAGAGCCCTTTTTGTCACTTCTGCCTTGACTCACTTCAAAAATTTTACAAGTTAACTATGCACATTTTTCTTTGTAATTCGGATTAAATGATATTGCACTAAGAAAAATGTAATGAAGAAACTAAAATTATAGACATTAGTCATTCTGGAAAGGAAGATAGTGCACATAAAATAGGACAGCTTTTGATGTTATGTTGAAATCCGACGTTTTTAACTGTGCATGTACCATAAAAGCGCGGTACTATTTAAAATGATATAATATACTCTTGCAATATTACGTTAATATTACATTTTTGAGAAAGCTAGGAATTTCTGTCATTTAATTTAATTTGGTTTTAAGAAGAATAAAAAAGGTTTGTTAATATTTATATTTGTACGATTATTTGTAGTATTTATTGATTTCAAATAGGCCCGCGTTTTTCGGCACATGCGCAATTGAAAATGTAAATAGCCATCTATCGGATATCAAAGAACTAAAACGGAACCCTCAAAAAGAGTTCTATTGGAGTCTCAGTTCTAAATGATACCAACTTTTACTTAAGCCGCA
>CAKNWU010032479.1:0-15367 GCA_932072015.1 Andricus quercustozae
GTGACTTATTTAAAATATTGACTCACAATTTTTTTAAACAAAATGGCGGACCGGAAGTATTTTTTACGCCTTTTTTGTAGATGACTGAACTATACATTATTTCTATAAAATAAAGAAATAATATCGAACAAGAAGGCTTCACCACTAAACCTCATCACTTATATTATTTGAAGACGATCAGAAAGAAAAACGATTACTTTCTGCCTATAAATGGACAAACTATGCATTTGTTTTTAAAATAAACAAATTATATCGAATGACCAATCTTTATCACTAAATATTACCACTACTATAAATTAAAGGTACTAACTCTGACGGATCGGCCGAGCGCAAGCATTACGCTACAGCGTAATGCTAAAGTAATGCGGTAATTGTAAGAAGTTGTTTTTTCAGCGTTAAAAAATATAAAAAAAAACAAAGTGTCTGTCCATGAAGTTAACCGCCGTTAACAGCCGTTAGCAGACTGTAATGACAGCCATATTATTTGTTCATTTTTTAATGCTGAAAAAGAAACTTGTTGCAATTACGGCATGGCCATTTAACGTAAAATTTAACGTATTATTATAATTGCAACAGTTCACATATTTATTTTGTTTCTTTTATTAATTATATTGCCATATTACTTTAGCATTACTTTAGCATTATTTTAGCATTACCCTGTAGCGTAATGCTTGCGTTCGCCTGGTCTGCCACGGAAGAAAGAAAAACGATTACTTTCTTCCAATAAATTCCTAAAGTATGCATTTTTTTATATAATTTATTTATAAAATAAACAAATTATACCAGACAACAAATTTTAATGATCAAATATGATCCTGTCGCGTCGATGAAATCAAGAGGTAATATAACAGTTATTAAATCTTCAGGAATTTCAGAGGCAAACTACGAATTTGCTTGAAAAATTTTAGCAGATTTTTATAAAGATTCACGCTCACTCATCCATTTTCACGTAAAATCATTATTTAAATTGCAAACTTTAAACTAGGGCTTACTTTGGGACAGCTGGTTTGATGATGCGAAAAACCACCAATCAACATTAAAACCGTTAAGAGAAAATACAGAGTTTTGAAATACGATGGTCACATATTTCTTCTCCACTTACGTACATTTTGCGGTATTCGAGTAAAATTACATGTCTGATTACTCCAGAGATTACGGCGCAGAAGTCGAACCTATCCTTTCGAAACAGTGATTTCAAAATACCGGCCGAAATAATTCTAGCTGGCCCAAAATTCATACATACTCGCTCGGTAGATCTGCTGATTGGCGGAGGCCTTTTTTGAAACCTCTTGTGCGTTGCACAGATCCAGTAGCGCGATGATCAGGCCACCTTTAAAAAAACTAAGCTAGGATAGACTGAAGCTGGTGAGAAGAAATTAACTTCCTCGTCACACAAATATAGAGCGATGTACAACTTGATTACTAATCAACAGCTTCATAATCAGATTGAGAGTTTTGGGGGAATTGAGGATTATACGATGAAAGGAGGGTACCTTGAACTAGACTCAGATAAAATTTGTGACCAAAAATCCACTGTAACAACAGAGCGTCTCTCACAGGGAAATGAATTGTGGCTAAGGAAGACGCCTGTGAACTCGACGAGTTCTTTAAAGAACAAATATGTAAAATTTATGGCTATTTACGCAAGACAAGGAAACACGAAACTAATATCTCAAGAAGAAGTACAAACTGAAAATCCGTCAGTTATTTGCCGCCCCACAATGTTACAAATGAAAGCAGCACGACAACAAAGCATTGTGTGGTATGGCGGCAATGCCTACCTAGGGAGGGAAAAGTATGTCAACGCTGAGAGAAAGAGGCGAACACATTGAAATGTCTTTAGGTTAGTTAAATAACAATTTATCACCACTTACAATGGTAACAAATGTCCGACTTCAAATACAAGAATCAAAATTATGGTTTAAATTCAAAGTCCTAGTTCAAAAATGCCCAATTCCAAATACAAATTAAAAATTATGATTGAATGGTTATTAGAATGTAGAAACGTTGTTGTAGGTGGGAGGTTTTCTTTTTAGTTCTTTTGTTATTTGAATTTTTGTAACCACTCCTCGTACTTCTTGTTCCTGTTTTCTTTGTATCTTCTCAATTCTTATTTGATTTTATCCTTTTCCGCTCTCTCCGTTTCTTCCTCATCTCTTCTAAATTGTTGCATGTTCCTTTCCTTGGTATTCTTTTTCTCCCTTTGATCTTCCTTAAAGTTTGTGTAGGTTTTCCACGTTTTTTGGTTCGAATATTTTAGGAAGTTTAGTGTGGCACCCACTGCGCCTTCGTCCTCGAGTGGTTCGGTTGTCTTAAATGCTTTACGTACGTGTTTGTGTGGATGGTAGTGCGGTTCTCTTTCTTTGGCTCCAAGAAGTGTTTTTTGGAGCTAGTCCCATGCTCGGCACTGTATCAGGTGGTCCTCGACTTTTGGTACCTGGATTATGTGTTGACATAGGAGGCATTTGATGTTTGAATCCATCGTTCTGAAAGGGGAAAGAAAAACGAACTTCGTACTGTCTACATTTGTCGTTGGAGTCTTTATATTTATTTTTCGAAAAAAGAAATTTTCTGAGTTAAGTGATTTTGTTAATTTTTCAGTCGTTTCGTCTATGTAGCGCTCTTGATCCATTGCCTTTTTACCATTACTTAAATCTAAATTTCTAACCTAAAGTTATAAGTTTGCATGCGGCTATGAGCCGCTTTCTAATTTCAAATAGTTTATATTCCATTCTCCAATACTTTTTCCTTTGTGGTTTTTTAATTCGTAGATCGTTGGAGAAACCATTTTTTTTAATAATGAAAGGACCTTAGTGTTGGTCATATAACTTACCTGCCTTCTTATCCGCTTTGCTTGATAGTTTGGTTACCCTTTTTAGAACCCTATCTTCTATTTTAAACTCTACCGGTCTTCTTCTTAATTTGTAACTGTTATTTAGTCTCTTATTTGCCAGGTCTAAATTTTTCTGGACTATCGTTTTCTAGATTTTTTCTTAGGGACTGGAGTGGTTCCAATTTGCGACCGAAATTTAAGAACGCGGGGGTAAATTGTGTTGACGAGTTTTTACTTGTATTTATCGCGAACTGTAGGTCGTCTATATGTTCGACCAAGGTATAGAGTGATCATTTTCTAGATATGTTTTAATTATTTGTTAAATTGTCTTATTGTATGGCTCAGTTGGATTTACTTGGGGGTAATATTTTGGCTTTTTCATGTGTCTTATTTCGAATTTTTCGGTTAAATCTCTGAAAGTTTTGTTGATAAATTCCGTGCCATTGTCGGTTTGGAGAATCCGTGGTGTTCCCAGACGCGAAATGACACGTTTGTGGAATTTGGACTCTATTGTGATCCCGTTAGCCTTTTCAATTGGGATGATTTCAACCCATTCTATAAATAAACCTACAAAGACTAAAATATATTGATGCTTTCTCTTTTTAGAAATTAATAATGGGCCCATGATATCTGCAGCAATCATGGTCCATGGTGCTTCAACGATTTTTTTCCATTAGCCCTATTTTCAATTCATTACTCGGTTTAGTTCTTTTACAAACTTTACAATTTTTTACGTATTTGATTATCTCGGAGTACATCCCTGGCCAGAAGTATTACTCAGAAATTATCGCGTGTGTTTTTTTTCGGAACCTAAATGAACTGCTTGTATGTCATCATGATTTTCTTTTAAAACCTGTATTCGTAATTTTGTGGGTACGACGAGTTTTCATGGGTTAAAGTCTGGTAAGAGGATAGATTTCAGTGAGTTGGTTCTGTAAAAATAGAGTTGCGAATCTCTGATTAGCCATTTTTCGCGTTCTTACGGTCTTTTCTTAATTTGTCTCATTTTTGTTGAATACCAATCGTTTGTTTTATCGTCTTCGTCCGATTTCGGGTTTTCGATACTACAACCTAATGCGAACATCAGGGACCAAATTTGAGCTTCCTTTTCGATATATGACTTCATAGTCATATTCGAGTAGTTCTAATGCCCATCTGGGTAATCGGCCTCTGGGGTTTTTTAGTTTATGGAACCACTTTAACGCTAAGTGGTTCGTCATTACTTTAAAGCAATAGCATTCTAAATATGGCCTAAATTTTCGTATGGCCCAAACTACTGCCAGGCATTCTTTTTCAGATGCCGAGTATCGAGATTCTGCACCGTTTAAGCTTATACTCGCGTATGCTACACGTAGTTTACGCCATTAACTGTTTGCGTAAGTACGGCTCCTTACCCTGTATTACTCGCGTCGGTTTCGAGTTGAAAGGGTTGCGGGAAATCTGGACATGTTAATACAGGTGCTGACGTTAAAAGATCTTTAATTTTCTGGAAAGCCTCATCTTGTTTTAATCCCCAATCCCATATTTGTTCTTTTTTCAATAATCTATTAATTGATTCTATTACTGCGGCAAAGTGTGGGAAGAATTTTCTGTACCAACTTGCCATCCCTACTATGCGCTGTAATTCTTTAATATTTTTGGGTTTGGGGATTTCTAGAAGAGGTTGTTTTTTTCATTTTCTATTTGGAGTCCTTTGTCGCTAACTTTAAAACCTAAGTATTTGATTGCCGAGCAGCCGAACTCGCATTTATCCGGGCTGATCGTTAAATTCGCATAATGTATTTTATCTAATACAATATTCAAGTATTTTAAACTGTCATCAAAATTTTGAGTTACAATTACTATGTCATCTAAATAACAAAACACGTTTGGCACCAAATGGCATCCTTTTAAATTGGTACGTGTCCTTTCCAGGGACTGTGAATGCTGTGATTGGTTTTGATTCAATATTTCTGTCATGATATCATAACTATAGGGTTCCACCAATCAGAACAAGAAGGTTCTATTATATCTTGTTTTAATAATTTATGTACAGTTTGATAAATTATTTCTTTAATTGTTGGGCTCACGTGATAATATCGCGGTTTAGTGGGATCGTGGCCCTGTATGTCAATCCTATGTTTTGTTAAATGAGTCGCCCTACGTTCTTTTCACGAATGAATTTTAATTTTATTTTCGAGAAGCTTTTCTAAAAGAGATGGTTGGCTTTCATTAAACTCAACAATACCTTCGAAAATTTCTGGCGAACTATTGATTTGTTCGCCAATTTTTTCTACACTGTCAGTAATATTATTTAATATTATCGCTTTATCCTTGCCCTTTTTTTTAATTTAGGTTTTTCTATTCTTAATGAGTCTTGTGGTCTTGTATCGCCACTAGTGTCGTGGGTAGGGATGCTCTCTAGGGGTTGAAATTTGTTACTTGTGGGGATGCTAATTAAGCTTGGGATATCCTTCGTACGATTTGTTACAGGGATTTGGGCGTCTTTGGTTTTTGCGGGTTGGTTAGGATTTGTCCTTAATGAGGGGTTTTCGCTATCTTTGACATTGGTAACGGTTTTGTTAAGGTCTCTAGTACTTTCTAAATTAATACTACCGCCGAATTTCAGTTTCATATTTTTATATTCAGCTTCTTTCTGGGTTAATGGTTTGTCTCTAATATTTAAATTTTTCCTTTCCCTACTTTCTTTAGCTTTAATGTTAGGTTTAGTTTCGTTTTTATCATTAATTATTGGGTGAGGTGAAGAACTTGGATGTGCTTCCATAGGATAGCGTGTGGGGGGACTCCCTGGCAACCACCAAGTTTCTGAATCATAATCCAAGGTCATCCATAAGGATTTTATCATGTCTGATCCTAAGATACCTACGGATTTTAATTTTGGAACTAACCTAAAGATTAACGGGATTTATCAGAGTTATAAAACGGTATACCAGTTTCCGGCCGCACGGTTGAATATTTTGCATACCTCATCTAAATATTGGTCTGTCTTGCCGGCTAGATTCGGTTTTTTGAACAAATGTTTATGTTTGACATCATAAACAAAAAGAAAAAACAATAGAAAAAAAATTCAGTGACACTCAGTGCTAGCTGAGTGTGTATTTTCGCAGTCTTGGCATCGACTCTTGTCAAAGTTACGAGGCAGACTCCCCGGAGAGCGTCGAATTACCCGAAAAGAATCACCCTTTCATTGTTATGAGATGCAGGTTGGTTCAAGAAACTGAAATTATGAAAGCGTCGTGTGATTCAATTTTAATTAGCAGAAATAGTCTATTCATATAATTTCAAGAAAGTGAAAAAAAGATTCATGAAAATCGGTTAATATTTGCAGCAATAATAGAAATGTTGAAGTGCACACGATATTATGTATAGATACGCCGCACTATGGGAGGAAACGCATTTTTTTCGTTCAAAAGGTCTACAGCCTTCAATTTTGCCCCAATCCGAAATTATTTTTTTTTTTAATTGAAGAGCGCTAAATTTGCAAGAGCACCTTAGAGATTGTTGCATTTTTATTTGTTTATTTATTATATGTTTACTCGAAGTATGAGAAAATCGAGGTTTTTCACATAATCACTATTTACTCTTTAATAGCGGTTTGCATATAATCAAAATCATCTTAAATCGACGCAAGAGTACTCCCAGAATGAAAATAATTTGATTACTGTCTGTTTTAATTTTTATAAACGATCTATATGCTTTAAATTATAGTGAGAGTGACTGTCAGTTACAATTTTTATGAAAAATCAACAGTTGTAATTATTGTAAACAATTTTTTGCAAAAATGTGGAATTTGTCATTTTTTCTATTTCGGTTCTTCCTTTATTATCTGAAATTATGTAGATATTCGGAAAAGTGATATATGTTTGATTATGTGCGTTCAAATACAACAGTTGTTGATTTTGTAAACAAATGAAATAAATAAGTATAAAACTTTGTCCTGGAAAATAATTTTTTTTTGAATTGAAACCGCTTCGAATGTTTGTGAGAGAGGTATACAGTAACTGTTTCTATGTAAAATTGACAATAAACAGTTGTCTTATTTAATTTTAAATATTACGATTGGTAGGTATTTAACAATATTGTAATTTTTATTGAAAAAACTTTGTTCTTCTCTGGAAATACTTTGAATTATCGTGAGAGTGATTGTCAGTAACAATTTCTATAAAACATTATACACCAGTTTTTTTTAAATTGTGGAATTTGTGCTTTTTCAATGTCGGATTTTCCTTCATCATTTGAATTCTGGTTATCTGTTCTTGAAATTTCAAATGTCACGTATTTTTCATGTATTTAAAAAAGCCATTTATTGATCCATTTTACCAGATCAATAAATCGGTTACCGAATCCGATTGCCGAAAGCCGAGTTTTCTAACGGACAAATGCCAAAACTTTTCATTTATTCATTTGCATTGCTTATAAAATAAACAAATAGAATGGCATGTGTATCAAATATTTCTCACACAAACCATTTTTCATGAATTTTATTTTGTTAAAAAACTCCTATTTTAATTTTACTCTTTTTCAATCTCTAAATAAACCCTTTTTGAAATTTTTAAAACAAAATTGTTGAAGTATTGTTTCCGCTTTTACTTTATTGATTTATTTTCGTGTAATTTGAGTTATATTCTTCCAATTCTTATATCGAGCACATGGTAAAATATTGCGAAAGACATCGGAATGGCACATATAAATCATTTTATAGATAAAAAATCACATAATTCAATGTATCACATATTAAACCATAAACACGTAAAAGAATCATATTGTATAGAAATCACATGTAAATTATATCATTTGCGATTTTGAGATTCTAATTTGTGTTTCTTTTCCTTAGCGGGTTTAATGTTTTTGAAAAGAATAAGGTGTGTTGGTATTTTTGGTTGGGCGCCAGGTATGGCGAGAATGCCTACCTAGGAAGGGAAAAAGGATGTGGACAATGAGAGAAAGGGGCGAACACATTGAGAAATCGTAAGTTTAGTTAAATAACAATTTATTACCACTTACAATGGTATTTAAACCGCCAGGCCGTGGCCGGAGACTGGTGGTCGGTGAGTCGTTGAGGAGATGGCCCTGACAAGGACCGCAGTTGGACGGTTGGAATCTCTCCGCCATGAGAAGGCGTAGCGACGAGATATGGGCGACATACGGTGGCCAGTATGAACGCCGGACGACGGCCGATGGTTGAGGTGGTAAGAGGTTGGAGACCATCAGAGAGCACTCAAGACGCATAGAACAGTTTATCACTGGGCGAACGAGTCAACCCTGACGCGGAAACGCGCTGCCGCTCGAGATTTCTGATCCCATCGGGGGATTCCGAACAATATCGTGCGCGGCTCGGCAACCCTTGGTTGCAGGGCCGTGCCGAGCTAACCCGATGAGTAACAATCCTGTTACAGTGGTCCTCGACGGTTTAGCAAATACCTTATCAGGACTGGCACTTAACGACCATTGTGAAAAGAAATACCAATGAGAGAGAGAGAGAGAGAGGTATCTATTTCAATGATCTAAAATTAATTAAGGTATAGGCCAGTGTGGCCGATGAACAAGTGTAGAAGGTAGCTATTTCTTGCTCTAAAAAGTAGCCAGATGTCGCTAGTTGCCAAAGAATCCCTTCTAGTCTTTGCTTTGCCAATGGTTTCATTTGGTAGCTCATCGTAACTTTGGGTAATTCTAGTGCTTTTGATGCTCTTCTCAACATAGCGTTTTTGATTGGTTGCTTTTCGAATATGTATCCGTTGCCAACTTCATCATCAAAAATCAGAAAGTCGTCACTTTTGGTGCTGCTTTCATAATAAAAACTCTAGAATTGAAAAAAGTCGCCAGTTTCGTCGCTATCAGAGAAAAAAGACGCTAAAATTACTCCGTGTCGCCGAACTAAAAAAAAAGTGGCAATTCTGTTTCAAAAAACGCTAAATCTAGCGACAAAGTCGCTAAATCAGACACACTGGTACAGGCTGAAGGGTACATACCAGAAAAAGACCAGACCTTCATTGAAACTACTCCTGAAACGGTATTAAATCGGTATTTATTTCCACGAAGAGAGATCGAAAGAACCGGCTAAGTGGTTCAAAATGACATTTTCTCTATCACTCTTCGTTTTCGCCAACATCTAATAGTCTTATCAGCGCATATAGCACAAATGTATGTCCATATACGAATTTGTCAGGGCCCACAAAATGTACAGCGAATCCTGTCGCAAACGGCACTTCATCAGCCCCATTCATGGCGGCTCAGACCTTGCGATAGATAGGTGAGGAAAGAAAAAAAAATCTGAACACCGACAAGATTATTATCCAAGCCTTTTGTATATGACCTACTCACATGAGATAACGCTCTGCAGGAATTAAAAAAAAACTGCAACACGAACTCATCGAATTGCTCACGTCACCTGGCCTCTAGTTGAGAAAATGGGCCTCAAACAACTCGCAAGTGTTTGCGAAGGAGAACGAATCAAGCACAGAAAATTTATACCAGTTGAATAAGGACCCGAATACGTTAGAGCTTATTTCGAACCCCGCGAGGATATATTAAAATACTCAGTAAAGGTAGCTTCTGCTGAATAAGCAACTAAAAGGACAATTTTATCGAAAATCGCACAAATATAAGACCCTTTGGTTTTGGTTAAATCTGCTATCTTCCGAGCAAAAATAATCATGCCCAAATTATAGCGGCTTTAGCGACGCCTCACAGGTGACATGCGGTGCATGCATGTATCTACGGACATGCACGTTATCAGGGCAGATTGCCGTTCGATTTTCGCCGCGAAATCGCCCCGCCTTGAGCTGCAGGTGGCCGTCCTGCTCACCCAACTGTCAAATATTTGTGGACAGACTGAATAGTGACTCTTGGATGCAGTCAATCCAGTCTCAGTCATTGGAAGACAATGTTGGAAACCGGGTGATCAATATCCAAAGGATATGTAAAAACAATTGGAATCATGCATCATACCTGCGAAAGTTGGTGTAAGTTGCAAATTAAGTCGATTAATTCAATGTAAGAAAGGAAATAGAACGAGAAAACGTATACACTATGTTACTAAAATCATCCATCCTCGGTACATCGAGACATTGACATCAGTAATATCGGATAGATTATAGACTCCCAACGGCAGAGACTAGATGTTCTTACTGTTAGACTGCTCCGGGACAAGAAAAGTAGTGCAAGAAGGCAACAAAATCGAACCTTTCAAGCAGAAGAAAGAAGGATCTACCGTGAACTGTGTATAAAGCAAAATAACCAGCAAAACATCAAAGTCCCTCAATTGGAAGACATGACTAATTAATGGTCGGGTGTTTGGGGAAAAACGAACAGAAGCAGTTTAGACGTAGCGTGGTTCCAAATAGATAAAGCAAGATCATACAATAACCCTCAACTAGAGCTGATTAACATTACAGGTTCAGATGTTTCAGTGGATTTGAAAAGGCAGAAGATCATCGAACACCCAGATCTGATGCCAGGCTTTATACTCAAAGGTACTACGCATATGTTGCATACAAAATTAGGCGCTAAAAATCCATCTGAATTTGGACCGATAGCCTGTCTTCCAACAATTTATAAATGCCTTACAGCTATCTTTGCAGATAAGGTATATTCTCACTGCGACAAGAATGACATCCTTACAGAAGAACAAACAGGATGTTGTAAAAACTCACAGGGCAGTAATCACCAAAGACGCTGTTGCCATGACGTAATCTCGTAAAAATCAAAAAAAACTTGCCCATGGCATACATTGACTACAAGCAAGCGTTTCCTTCTGTACCACATGAAAATTTCCTTAAAAACATAAAAATTTTAAAAATCTTCCTAATTCTAAGTCGTGCGATGATGCTTTTTGATAAAAGAATCAAGTATTTTGATTATGGTAAACCATGGATAAATAGATCGATAAGCATTATGACGGGTATCTTTCAAGGCGACTCCTTCAATGCACTATATTTCTGTTTAGCGATGAACCCATTGAGCGAAACACTAAATAACAGGTATCATGTGTTTCAATACACTGGTTCAGACCACAGACTGCAGAAAGTGATCGATGTAACAATTGTCAGAAAGAAGTTTTCTAAATATATGCACGTGGAGTTCGGACTAGATAAATGCAGAAAAGTGCATTTAAGCAGAAGAGAATTAGGGACCAAAGAGCTAGAGAACGAGTACGAGAACGACATAGAGGCAATGACTGAGGGCGAGTCATATAAATACCAGGGTATTGACGAATCTGAGGGTAGTCACCATTCGATAGTTAAGAAAAACCTAACGAAAGCCATCACTACAAAACTGAGCTCGTCAAATGGCCAAACAATGACCTTGAAAGGTTAAACAGAACCATCCGCGTAGAAATGACGAAGTAGCGAATGCACCAAAGTAATCGGCCATTGGAAGGGTAGTTCTACCACGACATAGAGTGCGTAGGGGCGTTGTGCATGTCAAGGAACAGTGTAAGTTACAAGTTATACAGTTGCGAGACTATTTTACCAGCAAGCGAGATGTTGCGCTTTATAACACCATCCATAAAACCTTGAACATCAGGGCAGGAACCGTAGAGAAATTAGAAACGCAATTAAGACAAAGTCATCCACGGCGAGCACACTAAAACGAAAGGATTTATCATTGAGAGTCAGGACAGGGTTATGAACACAAGAAATTATCGCAAACACGTGTTAACTCAAGACGTGGTTGACCGGTGCGGGTTATGTGGAGAGGCATTGTACATTAACAACTTGCACTAAACCTAGGACTCTTAAAAGAATGGATGTCTTTCTATAGACACATACCAGTGCCCGTTTTAAAAAATGAAGATTACGTCTTATATGGGGATGCTACTATCCAGACGGACCATTATATCCGAGCCAATCGAACCGGCATCGTGATGCGAGAGGAAAAAGGTGGAAGAGTCTACATCATCGACATTGCTTGTCCACTTAGCCGGAATTTGCAAGCAAACTATACAATCAAGATTCAAAAATACAACGAGCTAAGTCATGAAGTAAAGACAAATGGCGGAAAGTGAAACATGCATCTATTCATCCTATTGTGATTTCGGCTACAGGCAATGAGCCCGCAAGATGCACTGAACACCTTGAACATTTAGAAGTCAGTAGGCTACTGACAGCAGCTTAGAAAGCGGTTTTATTAAACACCTGTCGCATCGTAAGAAACTTCCTAGACCATCAGAAAGCAAGCGACTAAAAACATATGGAGTGACTATGGTAGCTCTAGGAAAGCATCCTGCATGCTGTTATCACTTTCAACTCTCGCGGCGGCCGCTGTGTAAGGATAACAGCGATAAAAGACGAACTTCAAAGTACATCATGCTTCTAATTTTGCACCTACTATAATATCATCGCAAAAGATTTCAAACATTGTATTAAATTAATTTATAACATCCTTATCTCATTCGGCTCTTGACTTAGTTCGTGACTGATGATAAAAAACCGGGTTCACCTGAGAACAAGTTTTAAAAAAATAATAAAAATAATATTTCGATTTTTAATAAATAATCTTTTTCCTAATACAAAAGTAGGTTTTTTCATGCTCTTTCTGTCGATCATAAGCATTTTTTGAAATAAATATTTGAATTTCACAAATGGAGGTCAAAGCCAATATTTCTTAAGATATGGAATATAATCTTGATTTAGCAAAATTGTGCAAAATGAATGTGCAAAAAAATAATTCTTATTACACGGAATATAATCTTAATGTTGCAAAATTGTGCAAAATAGACTGTTTCGAAACGAAACAAATCACGTCAATAAAAAAGAATTAGTTTACTCTATCGTTTCCACATATATGCGTGGACTATGTATAACTCTATAGTACCGCGTGACATTCTCCATTTGCGGGTATTCCCTCTCTGTCTGTTCGTCTCTCTGTCTTCCCATTCCTCTTTATCTCTTGCACTCTTTACCTCTCTCCCTCGCTTTCACCCTGTCACCCTCTCTCCCTCTCCCTGACTTTCTGAAGCTTTATCGTTCATACTTCTAATTTTAAATATAATTGGTAAAACTTATACAAAAAATTAATAAAATTTATAGACATTTTTGCGAAAAACATGATAAAGTGAAAAAGTCAGTTTTTCCGTGTAAAAAAGTATTGAGAAAATTACTATTTGCATATAGCAGGCAGGAAGCGAATATCAAACACGCATATTACTGCTTTGGCAAATTAATACTCACACAATGAGCTTTCATTAAAAAAAATTATGAACCGGAAATAAAATTCACAATTGGTGTTCTCCCCTTATTAGAAGTATCAGTATCAGATGCGCACTGCGAGGTTACATTTGCTAAATACAGTAAAAACTCGCCTTTTTCCAGACCTTGAAACGAAACGATTGGAAACGATTCTTTTATTTCTAAGCGCCGCCGATCGCTACATTTTCAAGCGAAAAGCGCGGGTGATTTGAAATCAATAATAAATACTATCAATAATAATACAAATAAATACACCCGACATTCCTAGAACTGCTGGCCCACGCAGTTTCTCAGCGCGTAGGGCGAGAGACGGTTGCGACTCTCGCCTCGGAAGGGCCGAGAGCGCGAGTACTCTGTCCAGCACATATTATATTGCGCAATATTATGGAAACGGTTCAGGCGAGTGGATATCCGGCTTATTGCGCAGTTGAAACAGTCGCGGTCGGTTAATTTTTGTTGGCGTTAGTGTTTTTGTTGCCATACGACAATTCGCTAACTAAAAATCAATCAGAATATAGAATCAAAAAACGACGCCAATATTTTGCGGAATAGTCAGTTTTGTTGCATGACGTCGATAGGTGGAAATGAAAGCCACCAGGAAGGACCTTTCAGTTTCACGAAATTTGAGATTAAATTACCACTAACATGACATTTAGGATATTTTATTTTATTTCGTGAAACTGAAAGGTCGTGAATCGACAAAAGAATGGAACATGACTGAGAAAATAGCTTCTACACTTGAGAAATATTACTATTTGTACATTTATGACTTTTACGTTTATAATATTTTCTCGAAAACTTCGTGAGACATATTCCCATGACGCCATGTCAAAGTACTCAATTTAAGGCTTCTCGCTATTCAGGCCTTTTTTTTAATTGGTCACCCACTGAGGCGGAGGAGAAAACACCGGAACCGTGGTGGGAGTTACCGGAACTGCGCAAATGGAAATAACCGTCTACAGCCAACGGGAAATAAAGGTGACAGGAAATAAGAGATATAGAAATATTTGAGTTTCTACTGTACTTATTTCCAAGCACATGTTCCTAAAAACTGCAATAAAGCTGCCCCTTGAATCACATCTGAAATTAAAAATCTGATGAGGCTACGTGATAGCGAGCGCCCACTTGCAAAAAGAACAAAAAGCCGTATAACACTAGCTCAATGTCGTAAAATCAGTAATCCAGTTTAAGCTAAGATTAGAAATTCATTCAAACAATAAATTTATAACGAGATTAAACATAGAGACAAAAAAGAGGACACCTGGCATCTCTTTAGGCGTTTACACCTAATTCCCCCCAAGTACGAATCTATAGATAGTAATTCTCCGCCTAATTCAACTTAATTCAACATTTAATGACTCTGACTTATTTTTCGAGGACATCGTACATGAAATACTTTTGGAAAAAAAACCTCGAAATCAAATCAAACGCCCTTGGACCTGACCGAATATCAATCAAAATGTTTAAACTTGCCCTTACAATTATTTGTTGTATTCTTTTGCATATTTATAACGCTTCCCTACAGTTCGGTATTTTCCCTGATATCTGGAAAAATGTTGCTATGTGTAAATTTATCTTTCTAAACCTACTTTCCCGACAGACATCCAGCTAATTTCTATTCTACGTGCACTGAATAAACCCTTGAAAGAATTTTTGACTCAAAAATTTACTGAAACCTCTAAGATCATTGACCTGATGCAATTTTTGAGCGAAGCATAGATCAAGATTGTTGTCCTGTTTGATGTTTCGAAGGCTTTCAATATAGTTCACTATAAGTAAGTCCTAAAAAAGATGAAATCCTTTAACGTTTCAAGCTCTGTTCACTTCTGACCTTGGAAGGGAACTTTAACATCGCAGTTATCACAAATATGCTGACGATTTCAAACCTTATTTATCGGGACCAATCTCTTCACTAAGTAGATTACTTGTTCTATTTCAGGAGGATATCGATCGCGCTATCTTTTGGGCCTGGAAGAATGGACTTCCTCTTAACCCGGGCAAAATTCAGGCAAGTGTTGTTGGACCTTTTTTTTTATTTATTATAGCAATTGTAACCCATAGAGAGGGTTATTTTGCTGAAAAAAAATCATACATATGAATGGAAGTACAAGTAAGTTACATAGATTATAAGTTATATAGCTAGGTTGCAGTCATCGAGAAACTTACATAGAGACCGAGCAATTTTAGCGTTTAAATTAGTTAATAATACTGTGCTGGAAGATGGAAGGAACAAGTTTAGTGATTTGAGACTTGCAATGAATTTAGATCGTTGTCCTTCGAACAAGGGACATTTCCATAGTATGTGATCAAGATCTTGTACCTCGTAGTTGCAATCGCAAACGGT
>CAKNWU010032662.1:0-12588 GCA_932072015.1 Andricus quercustozae
AAAAAAAAATTAAAGGAGCTTCTCAAGAATTTTTAAAGATTAAAAAAAATAATTCGTTTTTTAAAGGTTTCTGGGAATATTTGAAATGATTTTTTATTTTGAAAAAGTACATAACATTAAGAGAATGTTTAAAAAAGTTTAAAAATATTTGCAAAATTGGAAAAAAATCTGGAAGCTTTTGAGACAATTTTTTTCGCAGGAATTTAGAAAATTTTTAGAAAAATGGAAATAATTTTAAGATATTTAAAAGTTGCGAAAAAATTTCAAAAATAATTTGAAAGCATTTCTAATAATTTAAAAGAAAATTTATACTTTTCATGAGTTCGAAATTAAATTTTGGCTTCTTATTTTGAAAAATTACACCATTTCAAGAGAATGTATAAAAATATGGGACGAGTGAAAGAATTCCGACAGGGAAAACTGAAAAATCCAGAAAAATGAAATCTCCGACACTATTAAACAGCCCAATTGGAAAATTTTCGAATGATAAAATTCCCGAAATTATAAAATTGTCGAACTGTTTATAATATTACCGAATTGGAAAATTTCTGACAGAAAATATCCAAAGTAAAAAATTTCAGAATTATGAAATCCCCAAATTTGAACATGAAAAAAAATTGATTTCAATAAATATTATTTATTTAATAAAAATACTATAATCAAATATTTGTATCAAAGAATTTTATCTTAATATTTAATTTTTTTTAAATTATTGTTTGAATTTAAAAGAAAAATAATTGTATAAAAATTGTGCTAAAAAATAAATTAAAAAACAGGTGCGCTTCAAAAGAAAAAAATGTCTCCCTAAATTTTCTATGAACCTGATAATATTTTTAAAATAAATTTTGCAGGATTCAATGCAGCACCGATTTATATCAGAATTTATTTTATTTATTATTATTTTTTAAATTTATAATTAGAAAGTTTTTTTGTATTAAAAAAAAATACTATGCACGTCTTCAAACAACATTGTTGATCCAGAAATATATATTTTTTAATTATTGTTATTTTCAATTCAAACAATAATTTTAGAAAAACTTTAAGCATTGAAAAAATTTCTTTGATAAAAATATTTGATCAATGTATTTTTAATGAATAAATAATATTTAATGAACAAGAATTTTTTAATTGTTTAAATTCAGATATTATTTTGTTCGGATATTTTATAATTCGGCAATTTTTCGTCGGGAAATTCAAATTCGTTAATCTTATATACTGTATTACCGAATTTTAAAATTCCCGACCGAAAATTTTCAAATTATAAAATATCCTAACTAAAAATTCACGAATTTAATTAAAAATTAAAAATGTGCAATGTATTTTTTTTTAAATGGCAAAAAAGTTCTCAATAATTAAATAACTATTTAAAAATAATAAAATGAAAATTCGAAATAAATCAGTGCTGAATTGAATCTTGCAAAATTTGTTTTTTTTTTCGAAGCGGACGTGTTTTCAAATTTATTTTTATAACATTTTTATATCATTATTTGTATTTTAAATTCAAATAATAATAAAAAAAATTAAACATTAAAAAAAATGTCTATCATAAAAATGTATCAATTGTAATTGTTTACAGTTTATTTTAAAATAGATTTTATGGATCATGATATTTTTTATAAATGCGCTAGTGAAATGCTACTCAACTATTTTGTTGTTGTTGAAAATGCGAATCCTAATCGGGCTTAAAACTGCCGTCTTAACATCTAAAAACGGAAAGAACAATTTTCCTAGTACGTGGAATTATAATTTTATTTTTATAAAAATCTTAGAATATATAATAATTAGGAAATTGGAAAATACATACAAGAACTTCATGAGACCACAAAAATAAAAATAAATACTAAAGAATATTAAAGAAACATATATAGATATTGCACTGAAACTTTCATCTGTTTTAATAAAAATATAATATTTTAGAGTAAAAAAATTACATGTAATTTATAAAAGAATGTAAATTATTAGAAAATATATGAGACAGTAATATAAATTATTCATGGACTTTTATTTTTGGTGTTTATCAAAATAACCATGTTTTGCAAAGCGTGGATATTTCACGCTTATTATAAATGTAAAAATGTTTTAACTGGTAATTTATTTTTAATTTGAATGGTTCTTGTCCGAACTAAGTTACTATCAGTGCGCCCCGAGGAGTATGATGAGAGTTGCTTACAGCGCCCCAAGTGGCTGTTGGCAAACTGCATCGATGGATGCCATTCGCGAGTGGTGGAGGCTAGAGGGGGACTGGCAATTTTCGCCGGACCCGCCGTCTATATTTATCGCGGGTAACTAAACCTGCACCGCATCTACGTTTATAATATCTTTGATGCAGGCGATACCAACTGCGGGGTGTGTAAGCAAGAGCCAAAAACAATTGATCATGTTTTCAGTCGATGCTCAAAGTATGCACGCTACGGATACAAAGAGAGACACAATGCGGCTCTAAAAGTATTATATTACCATCTACGGCACTTCAATGGTATTGATGTAATGCCCGTCTTGCCATACGCCCAGGGTGACTAGAGTCAGTTGTGGAGAATGACCAGTGTAAGATATACTGGAATTTCGCATTCTCAACCACTCAACGTTATGGGTGCTACAAAGCCTGATATTGTCCTCCAAGATCTAAAGACGAAGATCATTTACGTGACTGAATTCCAGGCACCAGCCGATGGTAATATAACGGCCAAGGAGGGAGAGAAACGGGCTAAATATCAAACACGTATTTTTGAGATTAGCAGGCTGTACCAAGGCTATAAAGTCCATCTTGTAGTTCTCATTATCGGCTGCCTTTAAGGTTCACCTCCATCTTTCCCGTCTGGCTAGAGACCGGACTCCAGGGAACAGTGTTGTACGATGTCATCTCGCGTAAATTTCCCACTCTTGCTTACCTTCTAGGACAGAATGAGCTGGAGTGGATGACGTATGCTTTCCGGTTGCGTCGAGATTGATTGCTATAAAGAACCATGATCGTAGCTTGCGGAGCCTAGAGCTTCTCATAATAATAACAAGTATAATATAAAAAATAATCATTTATAATATCCTCATCTTTCATAACATCCTTATCTCATTAGACACTTGAGTTATTCCGTGGCTTTTAATGAAAACCCGGGTTCACCCAAGAACAAGTTAAAAAAAAATAATAAACCTACTGAAGGTGTTCTCGCGGTTGGCCTCGCGGTAGGGATTCAGCCTTCCTCTCATGGATTTGACAGCTATGTTGGCTGTAGCATTGTTACTGATAGGGTTTCCATGCCAGACAGACCGAGAACGAAGAGGAAAGGGACTAGGAGGAACACCAAAACCGATAGAAATCATGGAGAGTCTTTTGAATATTTTGAAACGCTTGCCGTTTTCCGAGGATTGTTGGGGCGCCCCTGGAACAACTGCTGGGGCCACAGCATGCGGGACGGTGGTAATGGTGAGCTGAGAGATGTTCAGGCAGATCTCACTAATCGAATAGCTGAGCAGCAAGAAGATCTGCGACAAACGGTAAACAGTGCAACATCAACTGTGCCTTCTGAGGATGCTTTGGCTAGCATTAGCAATTTGCAGCCAACCACCAGAACAGAAATAGCGTAGGATACCACAATGAAAGAGGAATTGGTGCCTCTCTATTATGAAAGTGCGAAGTTTGAAACCAAAAGCGGAAAAGGATATAACTTCAGGACGAAGTTTGCTGCAATGTATCTTAACATGAAGAAAGTCGCACTAAGAGATCTTATTGCTAAGGTGAAGGACATCAGGAACAATCAACACATCTCAGAAGACAGAGCAATGGACCGTAAGATCTTGAAGCGGCCGCTGATGTTCTTGCTCAACGTGATGATGATCCAGTCCCACCATATCCTCCAAAGGCAGATGGCCTAATTCAACCGGAGGCAGAAGAAGAGGTTCAGCAACCAAGAAGGCGATTGAAATGGAGATACCATATGAACAGAGATGTTATTCGCCATTATTTTTTGGCAGAGAAAAGTGGGAAAGTACCCAAAGGCAGCCACAAGAATAAATGAGCAGAATCTAGCAGACCAAAAACGCTCAATATCTGTTAACAGATCTGCTTTCGGTTGTTGAAATAGCTGCCATCAAAATGGAAGTGGAACAGCAGCTTCCTATTGACGAACTTTATTTGGAAGATATGGACAACGAAGACCTTATTGTAGCTGGAATCATCAATGCTAGGGACAATGTACAACAAGTACCGGACCCACCAAAACCACAATATTGTTGATGTGAACAGCAAAATCCCAGCAAACTACACTCAAAGTTTCTTATGCAACTAACATGGGGAAAAGTAGCGTCAAACTTCAAATGCCAGTATTTTTTTTACCCCTAAATTTCAACAAAAATTACAATTTCCACAATTGATAACAAAATCTCGTTCAACTAATACAAAAGGCAGACTCATTTATTAGAAAGCACGTGATGGCAATAAAAACTCAACATTTTGAAAAATTTCAAGATGACCAAAAAATTATTTTCTTTAGTCATTATTTTTTTTGTGTCTCGATAACGTCTTTTCAAGTATTAATTGAAAGACTACATTATTGCAAAGAAACATATTTCGGGATGTAAGAAAGTCAAAGTTTTGGAAAATTCAAAATGGCTCCACATGAAATACGGTAAAACTCGTCATAAAATCTACAAATTTTGAGGAAAAATCAATTATATTGTTACAAAGCTTATGGATGGAAGTAGGTGTCGAAAGTTTCACTAATGCAAAAATGGGCACTTCATTAGTATTTTCAAAAAGTTACGCAACGTTTATAAATTTAAACAAACTATGAAATATATAATCAGTAATTAAGAATATGTTATAAACTAGATTAAGAATAAATTTTCAACTTATATTAATAAATGACATTCCCAGTATAATTGCAGTTTTACGAACTTTTCAACAAAGTGGTTTCCTTTCATCCGGGAAGCGACGGCGATAATCACTTACTACTTGTAGTAAATACTGCCTCTGTTCTTCGTTTTTTGTTAACAATTTATTATAATCGGTCATTAATTTGACCCCGCTCTCTGCTGTGTCGTTCACCACCTTCAGATTTTTTAACTTCTGCAGACTTTGATGGTAACCTTCGAGCACTGCCCAGTCCACTGGATCTTGGCTGAGAAAGGAACTTAGAATCCCGAACCGTTCAAAGAAATTCATGGTCTTCACTGAAACCAAGTCTTCAATCCCTTCCTTTACGAACTCTGGAACATCCTTTGGTTGAATAATCAATCGTTTACAATCTCCAAAGGAAGAATCAGATTCCAGACTTTCGACCATTTTCAGCTTGATTGCATCAGGTACTCTTGCATCGAAGAACGACAACCCTACCGTTTCTGATGTCAAGTACCAGAGATGACCTGGCAGGCTACCTGCTTAATTACTGTTAGTTGGAATTCGTCATGAAAAGGGAACAGCTTGATACAATAAATCGCTTCGGCCATCCATCTTGCCTGATGCATGGCTCCAGGGCGATGAAAATTTATGCCGCGCGGTGGAGTACCTTCCAGGAAGATGATTGTTAACTCAAGTAGCTCTCTATAATCTTCTCTGCGATGATGTTTCACCAGAGATTTTAGTGCAAAGTTCATAACCTTTTTCTTGACATCTTTGAGTGTCGTACGAACGTAATCATTTTGTATTCCAGGTCTAAAGAGATCTTTGTTCAAGCTATCCCATGACTCCTGGAACCGTTTGAACAGTGGTACCGTTGGTGCTGATGACGTTCCAAGCTTCACCTCGAAGACGCTTCTTAGATCTATTTCATAAATATGATGCCTGTAAATAAAATAAGAAAGATCACGCTGCAGTAGGTGTTCCAACAAGATGCAAGCACCATTCAGCCGTCCTGTATTCGATGCAGTCGAATCACAGCAGAGATCCTGAACGCTCCCGTCTAAATTCCATTCCTTTAAAGTTTCATGTACGACATCAGCTTGTTCTTGACCTGTTCCTGTAGGCAATTTTGAATCATCAAGAATTTTTTCACCATCCTTATAGGTTACTGTAATTGGTAATCTGTCAACTTTTTTATTCACTGTTAACCCTGGAAGTAGCGTTCCACCCCAGTGAACAGTACATACCTGAATGTGAGTATTTCAGAACTGACTTTTAACTTTTAAAGCACATTCTTGACGGATGCGTTCACGATATCGGTGTATCGAGGATCTATTTATTACCAGATCATTGTAATTATGTCATCACGCTTCAGCGGTTGAGATGAACATATGCACTGCATCCCTATTGCTCACTTTGCATTTGTCGAATGCTGCTACACGTTTCTCAGTAAAAATAACTTCTCTTGCTCTCCTCTTCATTTGAGAAGGTCCTGGTACAGATTCGTCAGTAAGTGGTGCATCTGTTGATTTTTCACTACTACTTCTGCCACTGTTGCCGCTGATACTGGATTCGGGCATCAGGTCCACAAGATGTGCTGAAAATTAAATTCCTCATTACATAATATGTGAAAAATTCCTAAATGATGTGCCTGAAGTTTCAAAAATGCATATGACTCAGCGACTAGAAATCTATAAGAAATCCGTGCCTTTGGTCTTGGCAGATGAATAAGAACCAAGACGAAAATGAAGGATTTTCCGTAAATTATATTGAAAGCAATATTTATGTTGTCTAAATTGTGAAGTAATAGATTTTTTCTGCACGCGCACTCTCTCAGTACTCTAATTTTCACAAAATTTTGCTCAATAATTCGAATTCAGCCTTCAAAAATCTACGGAAAATACCTACTCATACTTACGGTACTTTAGTAATTTTAAAAACGAAAATTAATATTTTTGGAAATTTACATATCTTGTTTTTTTCGACAATGGCGTGTTCCGCCCGTGATTCTTTTACTTCTTTTCGTTCTTGATATTGATTTTCTCCCTCTTTCAGTTCATGGTCAATGCCAGCCATATATCCAGGTCGCTCTTTTTGTCTGTGAAGAAGCAATAACTGTTTGTCTTTATCTATTATTATTATTATTTCCAACGCATTGGCATGTGCAATATCAAAGAGGTAATTTAGAGTGTCACTGAATGCATCCCTCTTTTTCTTTTCCACCTCGCTCTCCCTTGTTGAATTTCTTTATTGGTTTCTCCATTAATTATAGGTATTACAAGTCTTGCAGTTTTTGTACGCAGTGATAAATTTCTTTAGTTGGAATTCGTGCCTTCTGCAAAAAAATAAGAACTTCCTGTATTGTTAACTTTGCACTTTCTCGCACTGTTTTTCCACATAATTACGGTTGAAGAATGACGCTCTCACAACTTGTCCATTTGATGGCAACTTAGAAGAAACAATTTGACTTATTATGTTTACAAGTAAAAATAAATTTTTTCTAAGATGCTGTTCCGTTTTTAACCGTGTGAACTTCACATTAACACTGAACTATATTCTTCTCTTATGAGAGGTAACGAATTATTACTCATATCATTATAACCGAGTCGAGAGACGAGATGGTATTAACAATGATCAAGTTCGGAACTGACTGACTGCAATTTTTGTCATGTATAATGTAGGTCAGGTAACCTTCTTCTGTCAAGCTCAAAGTAATTATTTTAGAATACACGTAAATATCCGGAGAGTTGCTAAGTTAAAAAGTATCATTTCTGCGCGCCTACCTGAGCTCTTCGGTGGCCTGTCCCTATAGACAGATGTTCGAATCCCTTTAATTGCTTTATTAATAGTAATACTAACATTCCTCACTTTCCTCTTGAAGTTTTTGCCTAAAATTTGGGAACATTTCTCTTTACTAAGAATTTTAAGTTTTATGAAGCACATTTTCTTTCCGAAAATGGATTTCATATTTTGTTTAAATTTATAAACATTGCGTAACTTTTTAAAAATAGTAATGAAGTACCCATTTTTATATTAGTGAAACTTTTGTGCTCTACTTCTAAAAGACGAGTTTTAGAGTATTTCATAACGCACCATTTTGAATTTTTCAAAATTTTGAATTTCTTACATCCCGAAAAATGTTTTTTTAAGAATAATTTAGTATTTAAATTGACACCTGAAAAGAACTTAAGGAGAAACAAAAAAAATAATAGGTAAAAAAAAATAATTTGGCAGCCATTTTGAATTTTTCCAAAATTTTGAGTTTTCATTGTCATAATGTGCTTTCTAATAAATGAATCTGCCTTTTTCTATAAATTTGACTAGATTTTATTATCAATTGTGGAAATTGCAATGTTTGTTCAAATTTAGGGGTCCGGCATTTTGTAAATATTGAACAAAATTTTTTTCGTTTAGATGTATTTTTTAACATTGTCCGAAAATCACAATTGCATAGAGCCAAAGGATTCCGGTGAAATGTCAGTGGAACAAAATAGGGAAGTGAGACCTAGAAGCATCGAAAAAAAAAACCAACAAGAGTAAATAAGGGCCATCCTGTTCCACACCCATAAACGAGTCGTAGTTAAAATATGATGTTACTGTGTGGACCACGGTAATTAATTAATTAATTTCTGATGTTAAATTTTTGTCGATTACTCGTTTCTCCAGAAAATTATTTGACCAGTAATCGACAAAAATTGAACATCAGACGCACTAATTGACCGTTTCTGGTCAAATCTGAGGTAAAGAGAGCAGAAAACTGTTATACACTAAGACCACTAGACAATCAATGTAAAAAGAACACAAAAAACTGAATACAAACAGCAGAGAAATTGCTTTGTAACTGTTTAGTATTCCACTTGAACTGCCCGCAGTTACTTCGTAATCTATTGATGTGCAGCTGGATGATCGGTGGTAATCCGTGGCTGTCAAAGTAATACCCTCTTCCATCGCTGTTGACATACATTGCGATCCAGTGGGCTCCGAATTTGGCGTAACTATAAGTGTTAACACTCAAAAGAGCTGTTTTGTACAAGTCTTTGGTATCCTGTCTTCTGGGAATACTCTGATCGTACGAGAAGTTACCTGCTGCAGTACTCACAGCAGATCCACAGCGTTCATAATCTGACGGCAAAAGTTTGGAAAACGACACCTTTTTTACGCCAGTTTCGTCTTCTTCTTTTTCTTCTTCTACAATTTCACTTTGTTTCCTCTTCTTCTTTAGGTTGGTGTCACCTGTACTGTTTTCAGAATCAGTCGATTTTTCGTCTTCTTCCTCCCAGGTATTAATATCTGCAATTTTTATCCATTTTTTTCAATCGTGCATTATTCACACTACATTGAAAACCACCAGATCTTATTTCATGATAGGTACAACATGTAGATGATGAAGGTAATCGAGGGAATGAAGGACAATTCTGGTTGTCTTCTAAATTTTTTTCGAGCAATCTCGCGAGCACTGCCATATCAGTGACGAGGTTGTGATTTACCATCCAACCACTTAATTCCGTGATAATGTCGAGTAACCCAATTATTTTGGATGCTTATAACTGTCAAAAAATTGTTGGAAGAGCAGGGTGGTGCAATAATCCAGTGTCAAAAATAATGTTGGTCAACTCCTGTGATAGCAACTTCTTTTGGTATAAAATAACTATTTGCGTCTTTATATCCCTGGATGTCGATGAAAAAGTCTATGATGATGCGAACGCTTTGAAAACAAAGTCAAGATTGCATATGAGAAACTCACAGCCCGATAAAATATATGGACAAAAAGTTCAACGTTTGTATAAAATTTGATGCACGTGTTTATGCTCCAAAATCCACTATAACTTATCTAGACGCGACAATTTCAAGAATGTTTTTATATTCTGCGTTGCCGATACAGTTAACTGTAGACAATAACTCTTGTGCAGATCTGAACTCGATAGGCATACTACCAGGTTTTACTAAATTCCAATGTGCATTCTTATTTGCTGACAAATCGGGCGTAAAATCAAAAGAAAACAAGCAAAATCCTTTTGCATAATCAGCACGAGATAAACCACTTCCTTCGTTGAGAAAATGTATCCCTGTTCTAGTGAAAAGCGTATCATATGCATCCACAAAAATGTTTTTCGAAGTAAAATCAGGTTATAAAGCTTTAGATGGAACTTGTATGCCATCTACGTAGAGGGATAGATAATTGATTTCGTAATTCTTAAAGTTGAAGGCGTTAACTGAGAAATCTTCGTTGAAAGCTTTATTATCAACAAATGCAATGATCATGCGCTGTGGTATTTGTCCCAGTATAATATTATCTATACTGTGTCCAAGAATAGCGAATTTCGTGATGAGGGCATTTACTTCTACGCGTGGAAGAGGATACTTTGCTGTGGTGTTTGTAAGTGCTCCTGCGTGAGCCAATTATACACCAGGGCTAATTTTTGCTCTACGTGCTAGAATAATGGCTTCCAAAATACCAAGATGATGTGAATCGGATTCTCCAAAGAGACAGAATGAATCTCTTAAGGGTACAAGACGAACTCTCACCTCCAAACCGTTTAACATATGTTTCTCTTGATTGAAAACATCACATTGTAAATGTCCGAGTAAATCTACTTCTATTGCACCGTCGGCCCACGGTCGGGCCAAACGTCGGACGGTCGGTCCAACCTTGTGCGCCACTGGTCGGGCCAACCAGCTAAATGAAAACGGTCAACCGCCTTTGACTTCTCAACGACAGCCCGACATTTGGTCCCATATATGGGCCATCTATTAAGATTATGTCAACAATATGGGGCCGACTTTGATTTTTGAAGGTTCAAGTTGTTCAAAAAATTAATGATAATTGATTGCGAATATTTTGACTATAAATGTTAATGGTCCTGCTTATATCTATACCTGATTCTATCGCCTAGCAGTCGGGAGTCTTACCCATTACTCTATACCTACAGAATTGAAAGTCAATGAAAAAACAATCCGCATAAGTCACAGCTCAAAGCAGTTGAAATTAAACATTTTTAAACTCTTTTTTCTCAATAATTTTTTTATTATTATGCGACATTCTGTAGATGTAAAATCAATTAACTGTTAACCTGAATATAAGTTAAATAACTTTTAAATAAATAATTTAAAACTACAACCATTTTTAGGATTTCGTAGCCCCGGGCTATTCGTTAAGCATCGGAAAGGAAATGTCGATGCTTGAATCAATGGATCGAAAGTAAAACATCGATGCAAAAACATCAATCATCGCAAGGAAAACATCGATAGTTCCGATGTTTCCTCATCGATGTTGCAACACTACGATTACCTGTTGCAGCAGTCTGTTTTCTACGACGCATAGCATAATTTACAAGCTCAATAATATTTTCTTCGGTAATACGAATATCATCAATTAAAATAAGTCCTCGTTAGTCCCAATTAACCCGATTGGTTGGTAGACCTGTCAAATATAGTAGTAAAAGATTGTCTGTACGTTGGTAGCGTATAGGTACACTGTCCGTAATGATTGGAATGAGGCTATTATGCCTTCTTTTACTCTCAGCAGCCTGTTTCTTTAATGTACCTTCTAGTTCATTTTGAGGTTCACATATCACCTCATGAAAAGTACTAACAAGGGGGGTTAGGTTGGTGTCCGACGCCTATTTTTTTGCTATTTTGCAGGAGAAAAGAGGATCCCAGACTATGAAAAAAAAATAAAAATGTTGGTCAAACGTTCACATTTAGGGGTTGAAATCACCCCTTCTACATTTTTGTCTCTTTTAGTGTCTAATGAGGTAACATTGTTTTTTGTTTATTGTTTTTACACAAAATTGTTCTAATTGATGCTGTATTTCAACCTTAGTATGAGTTGTAAAAACACTTACCCTCTAGAGTATCATCATTAAGAAAATCTACCCCTAGAATGCTTCGTCATACAACATATATGTATATAGTTTAAGATTTTGGACTTCGTTGCTGCAAATATCTTGTTTTGATATTCAATTCTATTAGGAATCATCAGTGTTATTCTAAATAACCGCCAAATTACGTATCAATAATAATATAACTAATTTTTTGTTAACGATGTCACTTGTTCTTCTATTAATAAACCCTTGTTATGTAAAAACGATATGTGTACAGGTAAGTGTATGTGTGTGCAATTATACATATCGTTTTCACATAACAAGCGTTTATTAATATAAGAACAAGTGACGTCGTTAACAAAAAATTAGTTATATTATTATTGATTGTTCAAACCAAATAGTTTAACCCTTTACTTACAGCAGTGTTATATTAATAAATATATTTCTTATTCATTGATAATATTATAGGGATGGATGACACGTAATTTAAAGGTTATTTAGAATAACACTGATGATTCCTAATAGAAGTTAATATTAAAACAAGATATTTGCAGCAACGAAGTCCAAAATCTTAAAACTATATACAGGGTGTCCACGCAGGGGCTTACCAAAAAGTATGCAACCCGCCATACACGGCTATAAGATTAGCATTGTCGTGTGAGACAGGTTGCATAATTCTTGGTAAGCCCCAGCGTGGACACCCTGTATATGTTGTACACTGAAAAAAAGAATTTCTGGAACCAAGAAAATGCATTTACTTGAATCCTATTTCTTAGCATCAAGAAAATATTCTTTAACAGTAGTAATTTTTATTTAAACCAGACACATATCTTTTGTTGATCTAAAGACACGAATTATTTGGCTATATTTTCTTGATTCAGATAAATATTTCTTACATTCAAGAAAGTGATTTGCTTGATTCAAAAGGTCTAT